>JAWLRI010000307.1:3607581-3639762 GCA_034781795.1 Crypturellus tataupa
GAGGAGAGGAGAGGAGAGGAGAGGAGAGGAGAGGAGAGGAGAGGAGAGGAGAGGAGAGGAGAGGAGAGGAGAGGAAGTTAGATATAGACCCTTATTCTTGTGGATTTTGGAATCCAGAGCTTGAAGTTAAACCACAAGGGGGAAAAAGTATATTTTTAATGCAGAATTTTAAGCAACTTTGTAGGAGAGTAGGGGAGTAAAACAAAAAAAAACAAAAGTCTGTTTTGTCTTAAGAAGAAGATGTAGTGTGCATTTGGATAGACACCACCTACCAGACTGGGCCCAAAGGAGTTACGAATATTCCTTTCTGCTCTAAAATAAAGTTAAAATCTTTAATCCTAAAGGCCAGAGTGAATGACCAGACAGGCAGAGATTGAGAGATGAAATAAAAAGAAATAGCATTTTGTTTATTTCTGGGATCAAGCATTTAGCACAGTTTAAGAAGTCATAAAACTGAGTAGAACAAGAGTACCCAGGAGATACATCTGGAAGCTGTGGTGAAAAAAAATGAGGTGCACTCCTGAAAAGCCTATCAAAGAGTGGTAGGACAACCCTTAACTATCTTTGTTATTATCCCACTGCCACTGAGATCTTAGTGCTTGTTTTTTTTTTAATACAACATTGATGTAGTTGTGGTATGTTGTTGGTTTTTTGAGTATGCCAACTCTATTTTTCTGTTCAACTTATTGTTCTTTAATGCTTACAAAAGCAAACTGAAAGAACAAGCTATCAAAACAAATTTCTTCAGCATTTCAAACATCCTTCAGCAGGGACCATCACATTCACAAGCTGGCTTTTGCACAGCACTTTCCACCATGACACTGAAAAGGAAAATTAACTTTTAGGGAGCCTATGAAAACCCAGTATCACCAACTGTATTAAATTTCTTAATTAGAATTGCATCAAATAGAAACTTTTAATTTTGCTTCCAAACATTCCCCTGCACCTTTTTTTTTTCTTTCTGAATCAAGCTACAGCAATGGAATAATCCTTCTTCCAGCCTTGCTAGGTCCCTTTAGAGACTGTATCTCCACTACCTTGCCCTCTTCTCATAAACAAGACCTAACATTAACCTCACTTTCTCTGAGCACATTTTCCTTGTAAAGAACCAGTGAATTACCTACCTCAGCACACCTGAACCTAGGGACATTTTGTGGGTGAGTAGTTTTAATTCTACTCCCTCCACAGAGCTCTTTCTTTTTCCATACCTTAGAGGAGAGAGTTAACACTCTGCCTGCTAATCACTTCATGGGTTTTCCACAACCTTTCACAAGGTTAGAGTATACCTGAACAATGAAAATCAGAAGGCATGAAAGACTTTGATCATACAAGTGATGCTGGATTTAAATGGCATTATTTTATCTAACTAAAGATACAATCTCATTCAAGTTGCCATAAGTGGGGAGATCTCTTGTGATACACCTGGTATGAACATATCATGCAAGTACTTTATGAAAAAGAGTGGAAAAATAGAACGGAGCAATACCTGCCAGATTTCCAAAAATGACTAACTGAACTGAAAATTCGTTCTATGGGTTCAGGAAAAGAACTCATACTGCAGGTTGCAGCATCTGTGCTCTGGAGATAATTAGAGTCTACGATTAGGCTTTATTCATATAACATATTCAGATTCCATTTAAAATCATTACAGCACATGGTATTTTGGAGTAGCATAAGTTTTGCATGTAGAATGTCCTTTTGAGGTCCTGCAATGGTGACATTTTCCTGCTGATAAACTTTCTCCAGAAGCCTTCTCGAGAGCTGTGTCTATGTTTCGGCTTTTGCTCTGGTCAGAAGCATGTTTTTGAAGTGGATTTTCTAACAGTGTGGAGTTGGCTGATAATAAATGGGTCCATTTCATGTGAAACTAAAACAGAAGGTGCTCTCCAGGAACACTCCTGACAAAACTGGGCGCTCAGTCTCTGAGACTGGACTAGGCAGAGATAGCCTGTGTGTTGGGATTGCCAATGCTGACCCACAGAAAACTATCACAGAAGTGCTATGCAGTTTTGATGCAACTTTGAATTAAGCCCATGAAGTCTTCTTTCTTATAACTATTATAAGAAATTATAATATTATGTTTATAAAAAGATGTTTATATAATGCTTATAAAAAATAAAGATACCATGGTAAGATGCAGCTGTGATGGGTAATGAGTTGGCAGGTAGCACACTACACACAGCCCAGGAGAGTAATAATGAAAAGAGGATATTGACTTTCCCCTCTTTTCCTATTAACTCATTCGCTGACCCTTTATACTTTTATAATATTGCTATTCATTTAACAAGAAGATCAGATTCTAAGTTTGGCAACAGATTTATTAATAGAAACTCTCAAAAAAAAAAAAGCATGAAAGTCCGTTGCATTTACTGTTGCATGAGTATAACTGTTTGCATTAGCAGGTCTGATGTGGGACTTTCGTGTGCGAATCTGGTCATCTTTGCTCTGTAATTGTTCTTTCTTCCAGTTCTAGCTGCGGTAGTAAGATGGTTGCAGACATTTCTGTTTATTCCTCATGGTGGAATTAAGTGCCCACCTTCTCTTGAAAGAAAGTATGTGATTGTAAATGTGTTATTATCAAGAATAAAAATCATGCTGAATGATCTGCTGCACTTGATCAGTATAAGAATCCCACATCTATCCATAGTTAACCCTTTAAAATGATACGCCTGAAGAGCTCCTTCATCACAGGAAAGCTATAATAGCTCATAAAACATCTTTGTCAGTCTCTAGCCTACTGTTTAGTCATTTGATGTCTCTTCTCTCCTATATAGACACGTCATATTAATTAATATTGTGCTTCCACAAAGTGGTAGAAGTGGGTAATTAATTCCATGTAACAGACACAGTTTGATTGCTTTCTTATGTATTCTGGTAATGAAAAAAATACCTTTATTTTGTAGCTTTTTATAAAAATACCCATTTTCTTATAAATCTTGTGAATGACCAGTATTTCATTTATTTCTCTTGCCATGTTTAGTTGTGAGAAGTTTTTCATTTAATTAATCTAATCACTGCTCCCTTAACTCCCTTTAATATTGACTTTTGTACCATATTTTCATTTCTAGTTGAATTTTACTGGTAAAGATAACACCTAATGGCTCGAAGCCTAGGAAAGTAGCTTGGAATAAATGAATCAAACTCTTTATATATAGATAGTGCAGGAGATTCTTTTTTTTCCTCCCCTTTTTCAGGAGTTTCAAAATTTTCAGTGTCAATGACTCATCCTATAATGTACACTTCAAAATATTCCATAATGTTGAAAACTGTCAGAGTTTAATCAAAGAAATAATAGAAGAAAAACACTGCTTGTTGTTTACTTTACTTTGCTTGCATTTTAATGGTCATTTTAACTAGCTACTGAAAACACTTTCAATCTTTCAGTATTTCACTTGTGTTCCTGTTTCTTCAATTATGAGCTTTATCATTATTCTCCACAAATACATAGACTCTATACTCCATTGTCATACATTTTCAGTCTTTTTAAGTAAATTTTGCTATTCACAAAGAGAAGAAATACCTACTGTAATCAGATCTAATTAAATTAAAATGAAATTCTTATGTAGATGGCAGTGTTATATCTGTTATTTCACTTCTCTTTTCACTTCAATTTTACTCCATTTCCGTTCTATTATTTTCTTTGGAGTTACTCCGGATTTCTACCTGTGAGAAGACAGAAAAACATTTTTTTTTTTTTACAAATGAAATATTATTTTTTAGCTATATATCAAAGCTGTATATTATGATCAAGAGTACTTGGTACTTGTCATCAAGAGAAGCTTTTATTACATAGTGTCTAAAGTTATTTCTGTTATATATATGTGTATATGTATACATATATATATACAGTATGTATATCTAGAGGTTTAAAATAAACAGGACTGAATTAAGACTGTCAATTTACGGTTGCTGAGATCTCAAGTCATTTTGCACTACTCCTCCAAAGAAATATGAATCCAGCTTGCCAGCATTCTCAAAGACTGGCCTGTGATCAGATATCAATCTTGCTCACTCTGTCTACTTTATCTTTTGAGACAATTAATTCATGACTATAAAGAAGACATTCCAAATATTGCTGAACATAAATACAATTGCCAAGATGAAGACAATCTTTCACATTTTGTAATAACCTTCAAATAGCATTCAACACAACCAGCATAATCAGTAAAGTGTGTTTACCTCTTTTGAAGGTTGAAAAACACCTGACAATAAGGAAACATCCCCTATACACTTCATAAAATTATACATTGTAGAACTTACTTAAGTAATACATTCCCCATAGGAAGGGCTACTCCTTCTCATTATCTTATGTGTAACAAATCTGAAAGATCTACTCATATTCAAGCTCATTCCAGTCTCAATATATTTGAAAACATTAATATTCAAATGTCTAATATATTTACATAAGAAATAATGATTGCATTTACAGTATTAAAATTTGCATTAAGGCTTAGTGACATTAATGGGATATTACTTGGTGTCACAGGTCTTTGGATCATTCCCTTTGGGTTTACTCTCTGCATACAGATTTTGTCAAGTTCCATAGACAGAGGCTTTGATTTTCAAGTAAAATTAGAGCTTTATTAGTTCTTTGCAGAGCCGCTAAATATCTGCTTTAAATTATCTGCTTAAGCAAATTAAGAAAACATTTAGTATTATATACACTATAAAGATTTCCTTTCTATGCTATGCACCAGAACTAAATACAGTATCGTGAAACATAAACTACAAATAGAAGATAATCTAGCATGCCACCCAAAGTCTAGATACTGTCTATGCTGCTTCTCATACAGACTTTTTGAGAAACTCAGAATGAAGTTTGTCTAAGCAGGGAAAAGAAAATAGGTCACTTCAAAGGAATAAATTTGTGCACATTTTACTCCCTGTTCAAAGAGAAAGAAAAACAATTTAATCCAGAGTAAAAGATGCTTCTGGAGGGAAGATGCCTGTGGAATGAACGAGCATATGTGTTTGTCTAAATTTTTAAAACACAATTTCCATACATTCAGTCTGTTGCCAAAGGCCCCATTGACTGTCATTACTGGTGCTTTCTGGTGGCTGGGTCTTATACATCTATCTGTCTAGTCTGTTTTAAGTTCATGCACGAGTTCAGAAATGGTAATGAAAACCTCTACAAAATTCTCCTGAATTTACCTTCAAAGCCATAGTTACTCTCTTTGATATTTTAAACTTTACCTCAGAGATTTCTATGTGTTTGGTTAATCTTTAAAACCCAGAGCATCTATCCTAATCAGGACTCTGAATCTTTTCCCAATGAAACTTTTCCCAGAATTATTCCATAGGTGCATCAAACAACAACAAAATAATAATAATAAACAAAAACAAAACAAAATGAAACAATAACAGCAAAAAAAAACTACTCTAAAACTCTAGGTGAGTAACTCTATCTTGATTCATAATCATGACCAAAAAATGATTTAATCTAAGAGACTGTAAGGAATGTAAGATCCTGGCTTCCTTGAATATAACTAACAGAGAAGATTTAGAAACCTCTATCCTAACCACAGCAAAGGCAGACTCCAAAGAGTAGCATTTGCAAAGACAATGAAATGCAGTTTGTATGCAGCAACGGATTTAATTAGTATTTCTTAGAATGATTGATGAAGTGGATTGTCCAGTTTAGTGAACTTGTTTTGCCTAGCAGAAAACTTAGCAAGTGAATAACGAGGGGGTTGTAGATAAGCATAATTAATTTAGTATCACAAAGATGCTTTTTGAGTTGCTTCATGGGAAGAGCAGGAAGACTGAAACTGGACTTTGGAATGCTGGTGGAATAAAATTACTTTATTGCGGTGTGTTGGGGACAAGACAGTTTTGAGGAAGTATCATGAGGAAACTCAGATCCCTCGGATGTATGTTTTCTGTATTAGTTTTGGCTTTGCATATGGTAAACAGATTTCTATAGTCTTCTTCAGTCTCCTAGTTTAAAACATTTTGGTCACAATGTCCATGCAAAGTGAGCAGTACCAAGCACATTCAGTTTGGATGGACTACTTGGATCAATTTCTTTTTTATTTTTTTTTCTTTCTATAGAAATAAAGAGAAATACTCTTCATTATGGCAATCTTAGTTATTTTATCTCACTTATTCTAAACCATGGTTTGTTAAACTTTTTGAAAGATCTATCATCCAATTAAATCAGTTGATCACTAAAAACATTTTTGGTGAATTTTTGTGCACTATAGGTATAAACATCCTTGATCAGTGTAATATGAGTATGTTATGTTGGTTCACTGAGGGCAGTGTGTGAGTGTGTGCAGAAATGTGAAAAAAGAAAGGGAAAAATATTCTTTCTATAAAGGACAATATAGGAAGATAATAATGGAGATGTATAAGATGCTAATAAAGGCTTATATAACTAGCTGAGATATTTCATGGCTTAAAAAGCAATGAGGAAGTATTATAAGATTTTCTAGACAAACCAGCACAAAACAACCAGATTTTTAACAGCTGTGCAATGCTGTCAGATGGAGTTTTGCAGAGAGCTGCAGATATGCAGCGAGCTGTTTGTGAGCCCTCAGTATGGCACAGCATACACTGGTGTCCAAGACTCCTATTTGAAAGCCAGTAGTCCCTTAGCATGCTTTATAATGAGGGAAAAGCTGACTGCTATGGAAGTGAATTTTTCTCCATTATCCTTTTTACAGTGCTTACCATAAATATGTTTTATCATCACTTTAGAATTGTGGGAAATAAAAAAAACAGAAAAAAATGCCATAAAAATGCCTTCCAGGAAAAGAGTGAGGACATTGATGAAGATCTGAGAATACGGTACCTTCTTCATAGCACCAGCCATTCCTCTGAGCGCAAAATTATCATTATAATAAGTTTTAGGTCAAAATTACATTAGTATGTGGGAAGAACAGGCCTCTGATCTCATAGCCACTTGTTTGGATAGAGCGTTGTATGAACGTCAGTGGTTTTCACAACAGCTCCAAAAAGGGTCTGTCAAGACCGGAGTCTACCACAATCAGTAACATAAGCCCAGCAGGGAATAACATGATTTGCAGCTTGAAGTAGATCTTCAGTCTCTTTTTAAGTGTATTACCTTCAGTGATGTGACTCATGAAGAAACTGAAAAATTCACACATGTTCTGTTTGAAGATATTGTTAGATTGAAAAGGCACCTGAGGGTTAAAAGTCTGAGGGTTATAAGATATTGTTCTGGATCCAAAACACTTGCTTTTGGTCAATGAAAAATTGATTAGTCTTTGATTTTATAAAAGGTTTACAAACAGAGTGAGAATTTCACATCTTAAACTGAGCTATAGTAAACATATGGCAAAGTTTGCCTCAATGTCAAGGAATAATAAAGGAAGTTTCAAATTTTTCTTATCAACTTTTCCTTGTTTCTCACCCTTTAAGATCTACACTGACACACTGAAAGCTATATGGTAACTTAATCCAATAAACTATTCAGTCTTTTTTTACAACAATAATATGAGACTCGGAGAAGTGTGTGAAAAATCTAATAGAAATTGTCACTCATTTTATTGAAGAGCAAAACTTTCTGGTTTTCTGCTGTCTAATAATGACTTTGGTGAATCTCTCTTTGCAATAAAATATAGACTGCAGTAAAGAATTTAAATGAGGACCCGAGGAAGTACTGGAACCAAATCTAATTGAAAGCATTCTTTAAATACTTGTTTACTGTTCACCAGCAAAATATCTTTTAGATTAACACTGATTTAAAAACTTTTTTTTTCCTCTTCTAAAACTTAGATTTGGATTATCCACTGAGAGAGATTCTTTAGCTTTGCTCTCATACACCATATCAGCTTTTCAAAGTGTCTCTTTTTTTTCTGTTTGTGGTTTCTGATATCCATGATGCCATGCATATTACTAGCCAGCTTGGCAATACTTTCTCCAGGAAGGATGGGCACTATCCTATTAGTTTATTTTTTTTATTATGTTCATAAGGTTACTGTAATTCCAGCATTAAAATTATATTGTTAAGTGATGAAGGAACTGGGAAGTTTCAGTAGTCCTATCCTCAGATAGTTCACTGACCTCAAATCAGAGTAAATCTCATGGTGACTGCTCGAGTTCAGAGGCAGTTCTCGTAGCCCAACCATCTCCTCTGAACTCCTCTCCCTTACACATGACTCAAGAGGTCTCAGACTTTCACAGAGCAGATAATCCCTCTTGCTCCTGCTCCAAGTGGTTAGCATAAATTTGGCCCAGTTGACCATCGTATTAACATACAAGTTAGCTAGTATTAACATATTAGTATTAACAGATAACTAGTATTAACATAACTAGTTAACCTTATAGGATAAGGAAGTAGATTACTTGTAAAGATCAAAGAGCACCATGAGTGTAGACATCCTGATCATCCCTGTGAAAGTTGTGGATGTGCCAGTCACTAGTTTTTCATTCCACTCATTTATTTGCTGTATTCTTTGAGGGAAATAAACCTGGAAAAATTCAGTTTAATTGTAAAAGTGTTGAGAGGGGCATATTGTGAGTGCCAAAAAAGGACAACAGCCTTTGTTAAAATTATTGCAGTATGCCTACTTTGGAGGAAAAACAAGAGACAATTCATTGTTCACAAAAAGCTGTTGCCAGCACAAAGTCAAGTCTACAGGTGAACAGCCTTGAGAAATGGTGCGAGCTCCTTTGTTCATTGTCAGGTCTCCAAGGTTTGGGCTTCCAGCTCATACATGCTGAGACTAGGATAAGAAAGAATACAAACTGAATTTCTCCAGGCTTATTTCTCTCAAAGAATACAGGAAACAAATGAGCGAAATGAAAAACTAGTCTTTGAAAAAGATATATCGCTTTTTAGAAGAACTAGCTTTGTTATTCTGGCCTATCAGTGATAAGTGCTTTGGGGTAGGAAGGATTGATCTTCTAACCCAAAGCTCTTTCTATAAAAAGCCTTGAATATGGAGAATGGTAATTAAGCCCCCACAGAACTGTTTTTATTAACTATAACTAATAATTTCAATTGGGGATTTGGCAGGAAATGCCTGTTTTAAGAATGAATATCACTTACTCAGCGGCACTCAGAAGTACAAGTATATTTGTCAAAGCTGTATTTTATTCCAGGACAATTGAGTCATCCACCACATAGCCAATATATTTTCTAAGAATTACGCAAGTGGCTTTGGAAAAAAATGGAATATCTAGGTTTTATGCATCCAAATGAAGGAAGCAGATTGTCATAACAACTTTGAAAATGCCATTCTTTCAGTCACAATTAATTTTGACCCAGATGAGAACCGAGAACTATAAATTTAACGATAAAACTGAAGGCGACTGCTAAAGGTTACAGGTTAGGGACTGCCTCTATCTCTAGGGCTTCTGAATGCATGCTACAGCAGTCTTCAGTCCAGACACAGAAGAATAAACACCAGAGAAGATAGGAGAATTAATTCACAGAGAAAATCTTATTAATTGTAAATAATGGTGAATTTGAATAGTATATCTTCAAAGGTAAGACATCATGTTACAAGGGGGACCTCAACTAATTAAGAACAATTAATGGATTCAAAGTACATACTCAAGTGTTATGCTGAATTGAAGTCTGAATGTCAGTAATACAATTATCTTGTGTATGAGTTTCTTGTTCTTTTTTTCTGCAATTGAATGGTTTCTTCTGTATCATTCTGTAAATTCATTTTTATTACAGTGGTGCTTAGAATGTGTATGGCTCTCAGTAAGGAGCTGTATCAGACAGACCAGTCCATGTCCTAATACCCTTACAAAATAACTCTTTCACCACCCTCAAAAATGGTGAAGCATAGGGAAGACCTTTTGTGCTAAACTGCAGATCACTCTCAGCGCATACTGGCATGCAAAGTTAACTTAGTGTCTATGTTTTATTTACAAGGCAGGCAATTTGGACAATTGCACACATCTAATACAACGATCTCTCTGGATTTCACTTTCATTCCCTTCTTCCTGTCTCCTCCTCATTTAATGTTTCATTGTCTTTTCCTCTCCTGCCAGTGCCTCAGCCTAGGGCACAGTTTTAATGTGCCTTAAGGGGAAACCCTGGGGTTTGGCCAGTAATTCCTCTATGTAAATTCCCCTTTCTGCACTGGCGAGGCTCTCAGCAAACCCGCCTCTCTCAGCTGGAGTGTTATCTGCTTTGGCTGAGAAGTGAGTTTTGGAAAAAAAACCCCAAGATGTGAAAAAATGCCACTCTGTTTCATCCAGGCTTGTATCATCTGTCATACATACTGGCACTATTTATTTAGCTGGTGGGAGCAGCACTTGCAGTTTGTTTCTATTTGATCTCCTTGACTTTTCACTTCTCTTCCTCAGGAGCCAGGGATTTCATTAGTTAGGCTTTCCTGCTAGTCTTGCCTCCCCTCTTTGTCCTGCTTCTTGTCTTTCCACACCCATAGACACCATGATCTGCTCAGTTTTCTCTGGTTCTACCAGACTTAAAAGGCAGAACAAGACCTTTCCCCTTTCTCCCTCTTCCTCCCTCAATTTCTTCTCGCTTTTATTTTGAAAGTTTATTCCTTTTCAAGTTTCCTTTACTAGTTTAAAGAATGTTGTTCTTTCTGAGCAATACACTATCTGTTTTTTTAAGAAGGAATTTCATCAGAACATCACAAAATACATTTCAAAACAAATTATCATTACCCTGTTTTTAGGAAACCTCAATTATTGGAGGGATTTATCTGCAGTGAGTCAGCATGTCTGAGAAAGTCCTATTGAGACTGAGATATTTTTGAAAATTTTTGACCGCCATAGCTAAGAACATTGGTTCTTTAAAGATGTTTGTGTTACTTTTCTTTTTGGAAAGTTTCTCTAAGTTTTACCACTTTCATTAACATTGAGGCATGTTTATGCTAGAAGAAAAAGTCAAGGAAATCTTATATGAATATAAAGGGGCTCTCCAAGACATTAGTTTACAGCAGCAGCTCTTCACTCCTACTTTATACAACTGTAAAGTTTTAATCTAATGCAGAATGTCTATAGAAACAATTATTCCAATGGTGGCATACTGAAAAGACTGTATTTCAGAGACCTCTACAACGAAGAGCTCCTTTATGAAACTCAGGTTGTTCCAAGACCTTTATCAGCAGTGTTCTTTTAGATTGACTGATAAAATGAAGAAAACCAGAAGTATCTTTTGTGAGTGAGTGAGTCATATTAACCAAGGTTTTAAAATGACAAACTAGAGGTGATTGCACATTGCATGTATAGACTGCAGCTGTTGGAGATGTGCCATTGGCTTGTAGGTAAGAATGGACATATTGGACTCCAACAAAATGTAACCCTAAATAATCCAATAAACTATATATAATTTTATAATATATATTACAATTAAATATATCATATATATAATTAATACGTGATATATAGTATATTGTGTATATAATGCACATTATATATACTATATAATATAATAATATCTTATTATGATTTATTACATAAATAATCCTAAAAAAATCCAAGTTTTTAGTCTCTTTGAACATAACATCAAAATTTCGGAGTTTAGAAAATCAGAATAATAAATCAGAACTTTAGAGTTTTGTCAGTCCGTTATGGTATGAAAACTTTGAATGAAACACATATGCTAGATAAGTTATGCTACCTAAAAATAACCAAACTGACTTAGAAAAATGTATTTTTGCCATCAAATGCTATCAAATTTAACAGAAAGTCTGCAGAGCCAGTATGCCTCAGTTTCAAGGAATTTCAGATTTATTGAGTAGAATAAAGTACAGCAGTCTGTCTTATTTAATGAGGATTTCCAAAATAACATGAAATATTCCACTGCTCTTTTATCTATGCTAAAAATAACAGTAATTTGGTGGTCAGTTGAAACTGCATAGGTAAGCTTCAGTAAAACTTCTTGAATTCAATGTATAAAGTGTATTCCCAGATGTCACTGCCCATCTTATATCAGTAAAATCAAGCAAAGAGTGCAGAATTTTCCCATAGCAACAAAGGGCGAGAGAAACTAAGCTCTATAGCTAACAGTATATTCAATTCTGTAAGTCACTTAATAAGTTTTTCTCTTTTAAGTTAACTTCCTCAAGAAACTTTAAAGCTAATTTCTTTGGGAAGGGTGTTAGACCATCCCAAAAGCTTAAACTTTGCTTGAAGTACTACTTTTTCCTCTGTTTCCTATTTGTAACCATAGCATAAATGAGACTTCTTGAAACTTGAAAAGTGATATTGGAACAGGATGAGGTCTATCTCTTGAGGATTTGTGTGGGTCATCTTTATGGACAGGAAAGACTAGTTTGCATGCAGATGGAAGTGAAAACAAACAAGGGACATATTACTGCCATCACTCTGCAAGCATAACCTTTATTTATTAACAAGCCACGAGGAAATTCAGTAAGAGATTTATATACAGATACAGTCTATAGCCCTTGGAATGAGGAACAGGGTGTTTCTTGCAGTTACATGGTATAAGTTTCAGGCTATTTTCTCGTATTAATAATTCATTTAGATTAAAACACTTAGGAATCCTTCAGAAATATTTGTAACACATCAGAGAGATGACAGACATCAAAGCATTGGTTACCTTGAAACTGTGATTCTGTATGAGCGTATGAACGACTCTGTACATTCCTTATGCAGTTGCATGGGGAAGAAAAAACTAACCATCTTCACTCTGAACAGAATTACTTTATATTGTGGTCACTCTGATTCCTTCTTCTGTGACAAAAATCCCAGTGCTACTAGATGGGAAACAAGACACAAAAGCAAAAATACTTGAAAAGATATTGGAAAGAGAGCATGAAGTCAGCCAGCTAACAACCTTGAGCTGATACAGCTGTTATAAATTATATCCTAGAAATACCTAGGAGAAAGAAGAAGTGTTAGATGTCCTTACATCTTCATTGCCTTTACTTTATTTAGATAGTATAATTATATACACACTAAGGAAGGCTGGTTGAGAAGGGTTGTTTTCAACTTATTCCATTCAAAACACTTTTGACACACTCATGCTCAAACACATGAAAGACTACTAATAAAGTAAGTATATGAAGAGGAAATGTTTTGATCATCCCTAGGGTTTTAGTAGCACTGCAGCTTTTCAGGAGCATCAGATAGCTTCTAGAGTCTCTGTGATATGTCGGCATCTCTAGAGACATCCAGGATTTTAGATTTGTTTCATACATGCCAAAGAAATATTCTTCATATAAGATACAGAAGCTTTTTCTTTCCTATTTCCTTTTATTCACACTTCTTTTCTCCCATTTGCACATTTATTTTCTGATTGCAAAGCCTCATGATTTCTTACATTGTGTCCCTGAGGGGCAGGACTGCATTTTTTTTTGAGCTCAGAAATAACATTTCTGGCCTGTTGGCAAAATCACCAGCAAGGCAGAAGTGCCCTGGCTATTCTGTTTAGCCAGCAGAATGATGGTGCTGTGATGGTCTTTCCTGGTCCAGCATTAACACTGATCACTTGCCTCAGGTTTATCCTTTGCTAATGGAGAAAAATAATTTTATATTTTTTGGACTCTTGGCCAAAGCAAAAAGCTCTTTTTTGGGAGGGTATAAATGAGCAAAAAAAAAAAGATTAGTCTTGAATCTAATCAGACAAGCCATTTGAACATGCTGTTTCATGTTCAAATGTTTTGAACATGTTTTCTTCATGGGGGCTTTTTTCTATTCTCTCTCTAGGCCCTCTGCATGGGAGAATCTCTCTCTTTCTACTAGACTTCCAATATTGAAAGCATTCAACAGTACTCTACATTTCATGCCTGTTGTATCCTGAATTAATGTTCCTATAGCCATTTCATGTATTATATGTCTCTTTGAGAGACATTGTCCAGATTATCTGGACCAAGTACTTTTAGGCTAGCACACATTCTAGATATCATCTGACCTGGGCGAGACCTCCTCAGGGTTTAATACCACATACATACCATCCTGCAGTCAACTCCCTTGATCAAGGACATTCAGTATTGCTCAAAATCTGGTTTCTCAGAAGCCATCATTCTACATAGTCCTGCCAGCAGTGTATAAAAAAAGCATGATACAAAAAAAAAAAAAACAAAATTGCCCATCATAAAAGACTCAAATTTAGAGAAAACACAAGCAGAACCCTTTTAAAGGACCTGTGCTTCAAGGGACAATTCGCCCACAGTTTTTTAGTTTGGATTAATATTATTTTAACACATTAGTAAGATTGAAGAACTAATCGCATCAGAATGGTACAAAAAAACACAAAGTAATTGATCACAGTTTTGGAGGTGAGGATTATCCTACAGGAATGCACTGTTTGAAAGACAGACTGTAACTATAAAGTGTCATCATAATGTGTGGTTTTAATTACACCAGAAATATTGATAGATTAACAGATAATGAACTAAGATAACAAAGACATCAATATTACTTCAAACACATGCTAAATATTTAATGTGTATGTTGAAAAATCAATGCAAAAGTTGAATTTCCTAAGCTACGAGCAAGCAAATCATGTTATAAAAATTTGAATGACAGGGACCGGTTAACTGCTTAATTGGAAGAACACACATGTGAAACTAACCACGTAAGTCAAAGAATAAATGAAAGAAAGGCTGTCGTAGAGATTAAAGATTTATACAGCTGTTTCATCCATCTGGTGTTTAACCAAGCAAAGGCTGGTGGAGAGCATATGACTCAGATGCGTATATTACAAGATAACTGTCTGATTACATGAAATTATACATCCATCAAAGATCAGAAGACTTAAAATTAGGCTTACCAAAAAAAGCAAAACAAATGTTTGAGTATAAAAAGTTTATAGGAAAGTGGGGGTGCAATTCCTAGGCAGCGTTGGGCACAGGCAAGAGATTCCAGGAAAGACTTTGGAGCTGGAGCAGGTGTTAAGCAAGTGAAAATCTGACAGTGCTACTCTAATGTCCAAAAATATTGCATATAAAGAAAATAGATGAATTATGAAATCTAAAATTAAAGTCTACAGTAATTTTTTATACTTGCAACTTTAAAACCACAAGACAATGCATTTCTTCCCTGGATTTGAACAAATTACGTATTAAATTTCACTTAAATTATGTTCAGGATCTTTTTTTTTTTTTAAGTGATATTTTTATTCAGAGCCTTCTTATAAGCCCCAAATATGCTGACATGCTGGTAATCGATCATATTCTTGGTTTGTCATTTCTAAACTTTGCACTGGAAAGCCATGGTGACATGCACTGATTAGATCATCACACCAGAATTTCTGTATTTCCAGGTTAATGTTTTGCTTTAGGCACATTTCATTCCTAGCAACATATACACAGTTTAGAAGCAGAAGTATTCAGGCTTGACTCACATAGGAGTGAAAACACTTTCATTTAACTAAGAATTCACACACACAAAAAAAGAATATAATCCTTGTATATATATTTCTTTACCATGTCTGTACTAATGAAGAAATTTACACACTGAAACTTCATCATGGTGCAGTGGCAGAAATGACAGGCAGAGCAATTTTGATGAACATAAAAAAAGGCACAGACTTGGGAGGATGAAAAATAGCATGTTTTGTTACGCTTATGAGAAAAAGCAACACAAAATGTTTTGAGCACAAACAATTTATAGGAGAGTGGGGGAGCAACCTCAGCAAGCCAAGTAAGGAATGACTTGGCGACATCCATGACCACTCCTACTGGCAACTGGCATCTCACACCCAACGCCTGTCTGCTTTGTTCTGAAAACCTGGTCTGTCTATTATATTTGTGACTTTACTCGCAGGAAAAGAATGCAAAATAAGGCACCCTGGGACAACTGGTTCATTCATTCCATCCCAGCAAATGTTACAATTAATCAAGAAAGGAAAATCTTACAGGTGTTATTTCTCTTTCCCATTCAGTTCAGTCAATGAGAAGAAAATTAAAAAAAAAGAAGACAAGGAATCAGCCTCAGAATATGAATAATTCTGGGAACAGGGAGCTCCACACAAAAGAAAATATGATTCTAGTTTTCACAGTTTATCCTTCATTTTCAAATATCCATCATAATCTACTGCCAAGGTGCCAAGATTAAAATCAATTTCTCCTTTTGTCCTCTCTTATCTTGAGTGATTTCAAAGTGGTCACCAGCATCGCATTAGGCAAAACAACATGAGAGTTTGTATGGAAAATCAACATACAGGTATTATTGAAATCATGTTTTCATGGTAGTAATGGGGAAGGAAAGAGGTATAGTTATCCTTTCCACAGTGTTTTTTAAAGTGGTTCCTGCCTGTTTCATTGACTTTGGAATTATTGTTTCTTTTTCTTTCTTTCTTTCTTTCTTTTTTTTTTTTCCCTGTTCTGTAAGTGCAAAAATGTTTTGACTGCAAAAGATAAGCAAGAAAAGTTGATCTTACATTTAACAGCACTGAAAAGGTTAGAATCTGGCCTCTGTTTCTACATCATACTCTGTAAGATCTGTTATGGAATCTTAGGCCCTGATTGAGCATATGTGAGTCAAGCTATGATGTCGCCTATTGAGCTTGCAAGTTCTTTGTAGTAAAAGCTACACTCTTGCATTGTGTTTGTACTGCAAACCCCGGGTCTTTCAGCATGCCAGTCCTCTAGGTATTTCTGTGTTCAGTATTTGTGTCTCTAGATATTTCTGTATCATACATGCTAACAATGGCACCATATTTCTCCAAAAGCATATCAGGAGATTGACCCCATGTGCAGTATCTAAGTAGAAAAAGTGCTTATATTATAATTTTGATCATCTAAACACCAATGACCAGGTATCCTGAAAAGTAGACCTTTGCCTGCAGATATACTTGGCAATCCTAAGTGCAGGACCCTGCAAATGAATTGGGGTGGTCAGTGTGAGGTTTTTCAGAGCAGCCCATATGTTTCTATTTGATATCTTATTTATCATATTTTTCACTATGATTAAAAGCTAAATTTCATTTCTGTTTTTTGCATCATTGTTAGAGGTACCATTACATATACCTACTTGTGCCTATTCATGGTCAGGTCTGAATATAGATGTAAGCAGGCATATGGATTCACTTCATTCACATCCTAAATATATGTTCACATATGTATTTTGTGCACATGAAAAGCAGACAAATGCTTTTTAACTTGTTAGATGATATATACATAACTACAATTAGTCATAGCAGAGATGTCTAAAACAGGCTATAAACTCAATGGCTTTCAGATGAATAATTTGTCAATAGAAATGTTTGTAACGCTGCAACATTACTTCTGATTAATTGTGCTTCTACACCTATCCAAAAGAAAAGTGAATTTTATTAAATATAACAAATTAGAGCCTATAAACGCAGAGACACTACTACTTTCTTGTAATATAGTGTGTGTGAAAAATTACAGCATTTTATTTTTATTTAAAAAGATACCAATCATTATTATGTGAAATACATTAAACAAACAGCAGTCCGTTTCCCCTTATTTATTCTGTTTTTCTTTAAAAAACTGCTTTCCAGACTGGAAAGCATTCTAATAATAAAATTATGAGTAAAATACAAATCATTTCAAAATAGGCTGGGCTTCTGGGAAAAAAAAAAAGAAAAGAATGCATATAATTAGAGACTGCATCATAATGCCTAAGAAAAGAATTGGTTGAAACATTTTTCTTGTTATTTTATTGTGCTGAAGTCAAAACATTTAACAGAAGCATGTGAGTAGAAAGGGATGTTTTTAAAAAGAAATGATTATACTCCATATTCTAGGCTCAGAAATGACCAGCTCAGAGAATAACTCAGATCTTTAGCATTCTAATTATTGCAAGTGAAGGCCTTGGTTTCGCTCTGCCCAGTTGAAAGTAGAAGATACTCACTCCTGAAGCAGTCAAAGACACCTATTCAGGGTCATCACAATTCAACAACACAACTTAGCATCTTATTCATTTTGAATACTTTCTTGACAAAAGGTTTTCAGATCTTGAAAATCCCCTCTAAACTTCTTTTTTTACAGAACTGTTTTGGATACCAGAGTGGTCAAGCACAATCTCCATAGGAGCCTTATGAAATTTCCATACTGAAAAAAAAATTTGAAAATCAAATGTTGGCATGAAATGGAATTGTTGTCTTGTCTCAGCTTTGGAATTAAGCTAAACCTACTAACATCTCGTAAATGTCTGAGGTGCTTTGAAACCCCATCTTTCATGCAATATAGCATATAGTTTCTCTCTCAGTATATATATAAATCTATAAATATGCAAAAGTCTGTATCTTCATGATTCTGTTTTCAGAGAACTTACTTTTGTTTGTGTCATGTTTTTTAGAATTTTGCTCTGCTCCATTAAAAGGGCTTTAATTAACATTATCAATGAGATGCAGCAGTTTATCTTAAATATATTCTTAGTAAAAGAACGGGAAGAGTGCACATGGGTTTGAATGCTCCCTGCATGGTGCCTCGAGAGGCCAGCCTGTCTAAACAGTGTGGTATGCACCATGCCAAAATGCTACCTGGAATTCAAGGCACATTGCAGAACTGGGTGTGTGGCACTGTGCCTATAGATCTTGCTGGGTTTTGGACTAAGGGTTTTGGTAACTCAGCTACCCTGCCTTCTGGACTAAGGACAGATCATCTAGAAGTATGGCTGCATAAGGTCAGTGGTGATTCAGTGACCTTGTTAACGTCTTAATGGAAGAGCAGCAGCTCCATAAACAGGGAGGTGAATTGTTCCTATCAGGAAATTATGTGCTCCTGGGTTTAAGCAACACCTTTTTAGGGCTTTGTGCCACCCTACATAGTGTGGTGGTGGGATTGAGCTTTATGGTATCTTTTACCAGAACATTCCAGACACATCTTTACTTACAGGAGAAATGTTGTAAACAAATACAGACAGGGAAAGACAACTGGAGTGACAGGAAGAGATATGTGACCTGACAATGTACCGAGGGCAAGGATCATATGTTGCAGACTCTAAGAGAACGACACCATGGACTACCTAGAAGAACTAAGCACATATTACTCAAGGCAGGATTTACAGGCTGCTGATTTTCAACAGTTTCAGTTCAGGCATGTCGCTTTGGAAACAAGACAGTAATAATATCCACCCTGGACAGGTCATTGCTCCTTTGTGTTCTGCTGTAGTATTAGAAAAAGATGGAATATCTTGAGTACACCAAGTGGACAAGCAAATGACCCTAGAGATCACAACGCCAAATCACATTTCAGCTGATACTGATCTGGGGGAGGTGACCCTGTTGGAAGAGACCATCGGTAGAAATTAAAGGAATTGCTTTGCAGACAAACTTGACAGGTAGCCCCATTTTTAGGATTAAATGTTGGGTTATTACTAGTGATTCATCAAAGACTGCTCCAAGGTAGCAGGCCTACTCTTCATATTAACTGTCATAATATCAAAGAGAGAGGGGAAGGAGGTCAAAAGTGCACGTACCAGCCATTTCTCTGGACATGGAGTATCAAGAAACCTAAAGAAAGATAACCAAGGCTGCATCAAAGCTGAGTTCTGAAAATCAGTCTGAGTCATACCTGTAGATGAAAGTCCAGAAGCAGGAGAGTCAAAAACATGCCTATACTCTCCATGACTTGCATGTGGCAAAAGTGGATCCCAGATGAAACTACTGGTCTTTAATGGGCAGTAACGGAGAATGAAGGAGAGATGTTGCTGGGCTTTTGTGCCTCAGTTCAGGAATAAGCCTCGTCCACGCAGTGGTGAAGACAGTGCACTTCCTGTACTCTTCAACATGTATTTTTGGCAGGTCAGAGCAACGTTTCATAAGAGTACATAATTGCTGGTTTGAACTCAGGCAACCATACATTTTATCTTTGCTTATGTAATTAATTTATGCATGTCTGATGTATCAGGCTGTCTTGGTAGTGAATTCAGCCTAAGGATAGCCTGAAACTGAAAACGGAACAAAGATATTTTATTATCCCTCATATAATGATTTTACTCTCTGTGTTCTCTCTGTGTGTCTCCATTCCTCATTTTTCATCCTCCTTCTTAACTTTTCTCACTCATTAGAGTACCATATTGTTATGTGAGGGGCATTGCAAATAAATGGATACTTAACCAGGACCTGAAAAGAACAAGGCTAGAAGAGCTCTGTAGGAGAAATACCTTCAGTCACAGAAATTCTTCCTTCTGGCTTCATCTTAGTCTCCTGAGAAATCTCTTTTTGGCTCTGTCAGCTGAATTGTCTCTTTGGAGTAATTCTTTTAGGCAAGGGCAAGGATTTTTAATTGTGTTCTGAATTGAGGGATGCAAATCTAGACTATCTCTTCATTTAACAGGCAGGCAGCTATATATTCAATCTTCTGTGCGACTTTCATACTGTTGTAGATTTTTCCTGCATTGCAAACCAAGCAAAAAAGAGTCTAATTCAATTGATCTTGAGGGTTCACAGACATCATCCCTGCAGATTTTACATTATTTGTAGTTTCCTTATTTGCTTGGGAAAGCATGAAGTAAGGCACCTGCAGCAGCTGTTCATCAAATCTATACATGTAACTTCTGAAAATCATGATTTGAAATTAAATTTGCAAATACAGTAGCCTTATAAAAATGGAAATGGTTCAGAAAGTCATTGAGTTTTGGGAGACAAAGAAACAGTTTTTTTTTTAAGATTCTGTTTAAGTCCTTTTAACTATTAATGCCAATCATACTAGTATCAAAGTCCCTTAAATCACTTTTAAAGGGGAATGTATTCTTTTTAGTAAATTGAAGGGCTTGCTGCATGATTTTGTCATACAGTGTGCTAGCTGCACAACTAATTAAAAGCTGATAGTTTCTAAATTAACTTGTGAGTACCTACAGTGATGGAAATTGCCTCCTTAACAGTATTATTTACAGACAAAGCAGGTGCTGACCTGCTTGTATCTCCTGAACAGTTCATTAGTTTGTCCTAATGGTGACTGCAGATAAACACTCTGATATTTCATTATCATGCTGCTTACAGAAAAATGATCTAATTTAAAAAAATGGCAAAAAAAGAAGAAAAATAATAAGAAAAAAAATAGCTCTCCAGCTAACTGGAGTTTCTAGTATGGCCAATATGACTCATTCTTGGTCAATAGATGTATACCTGACAGCTGCCATTAATAACTATTAAAGTCTTGTTTGAGCTCCAGGGTGAAACATGTCTCAACATTCTAAAAATAAGATATTATCATTTTGCAAGAGTAATAGTTTAGGCAGCAGTGGTTTTAACTCCCTTGGTTTGACTTTTCTGACTGATATCATTTAATCTAAATGTTCTGTCCTGCCAGCTCTCCTTTTGGGTGCACAATATGATGAAAGAGCCCAGAAGTCATTAATACTAAAGTTTCTATAGAAAGTATTGGTCAGGTGCAGCTAAACCTGACTGTCTCATACATTACCTGCTGGGAAGACAAACATAAATCCTAGTCCAACAAACTCATCAATACATCTCACACTACCAAGAGGCTGGGTGGCATTACTGGTGCTCTATACAATCGAGCTTCACCATTAAATTGAAAGGAGATGAATTTGCCTCTTTCTGAATGCTGCTACATCTTTTGGTAAACAGGAGTGACTTCCCAGAAGTTCCAAAACCATTTTTGAGAATCTTCTTAAACTTTGTGTTTGTTTTTACTGGGAATTGCAAATATAGATTGATGACTGAAACATTCTAAAAGGCTTGCCTACATTAAGCCCTTGGTTTGGTTTACGCAAGTTGCTGCTGAGTCCTACTTCGTTATATCTGATTTAATTTCAAAAACAGCCAAACTTTCATTCTCCTGTCAATTGCTGTAGTGTTTGGATCATTTATATGTGAGGAGAATTTATCTTGGAATCTTTTTTCCTACTCTTAACGTATTTAGGACAAGTTTGTTTTGCCAAATGATATTGACTCCTTCCATGATTCTGTTTACAGTCAAGTCTCTTTATTAAATGGGGAAGAAAATGGAAGCATTCACAATGTACACTCATTCTTTAATACAAGCATTTTCCCCAGGCACTGGTTATTTCCAGGGAGGATTTTTTTTTCTCGGTTCCCATGTTAAAATATTTGATGAATGAGCAGTGGGTAGTGCAGAATATTAAAACATTTCACATCACTTCCAGTCATGATGAAAAGCATTTTCTCCTGAGTTTTAAAGAGTAGAGATACTAGGAAGCAGTTTGTGCAGAGCATCTTCATCAATAACATCTAGTGATGTCCGGAATGGTCTCCTAGCAAAACCATTCCCAAGCTGTGAAACGCAGTGCTTTCATTTGCTATTTAACTGGCAAACTAAGTCTTGACTTCCTGGTAGATTGCCCTCTCAGATACCAAATTAATCCCTTTTATTTAGCTTGCTTCTTTCTTCTTTTATTACCCCTTTGGTGCTGCCTATGCAGAACACTGCAATGCCATATTTAACACCAGAAGGAGGTCAGTTCTGCACATAAAGTTCTCAAAGGTCTTGCAAATTGTTTCCAAAACAGTAGAATCACAGAACCACAGAATCACACATAATCACAGAACGGTTAAGGTTGGAAGGAACCTCTAGAGATCATCTAGTGCAACCTGCCCGGCTTGAGTAGGGATACCTAGAGCATGTGGCACAGGGTGGCATCCAGGTGGGTTTGGAAGATCTCCAGGGAAGGAGACTCCACAGCCTCTTTGGGCAGCCTGTTCCAGGGCTCTGTCACCCTCACAGGAAAGAACCTTACAGATCCTCACATGGAGGTGGAACTTCCTGTGTTTCCACTAGTACCAATTACCCCTTGTCCTTTCACTCGCCACCACGGAGAAGAGTTTGGCCCCATTCTCCCTAGATTCTCACCTCAGGTACTTGTACATGTGGATCAGACCTCAATCTTCTCTTCTCCAGGCTAAATAGATCCAGCCCACTCACTCAGTCATTGTCCATCTAGCCAGTCACTCCATCACTGAATTCTTTCTTTTTCCCTTTTATTCCAGAATAAAAGCAATACCATTCCAGAATGCTATTACTCTGACCAGTCAAATTCTGGCACTTGGTATCACCATAATCTTTCCAAAAATCTCCAGGATACTGGTTAAAATACTGAGCCATTAACTCTTTGGCCACATCTAAGACCAACTACAGGCAGCTCTATTTTGAGGTGCTACATGAAGATTTGGTCACTCAGTTGTCCAGATCAGGAACCTGGTTTTGGAGTATCAGTGCTCTTTTCTAGTCTGTATACTGCGATGGGATTATTTTTTCCCACTCATTTGCAGGAATGAGAGAGGGAAGGAATGCCAGAGGATGTGGACCAGGGCCTGATTACAGTCAGGTTAGACCCAATGTGCATACCCAGACTCTGGGATCGAGAACTGCTCCTAGTCAGTTTAGACCAGACTGATATATCCTATTTCCTCTTAAGACAACTCCTCCATACTGTTAGGACAGAGAAAGAATATTACACCTGATATTGTAAGCAGCTATAGTGAAAACTGCAGACTACCAACCTCCAAAATTGTTCATTCACAATTTTTAAACCTGCATTTTTAACAAGATTCAGCTTTTTTCTTTCTTCTTTTTTTTTTTTTCTGTGTGCCTGTGTGTGTGTGTGTTAACCTTTCATTCTCTCTGCTGGCTGAAATAAATGTGACTTCCTTCCAAGATAAGCTATTTGGAATTGCTGAACAGAGATAGCTGTTTTGCTGTCAGGGCCAGATTATCAGCTGCTGTATTGCCAGGTAGGTCTGTGCCATTCTGGAATGAAAATGTTTCTGGAAGGAAACATTGGCCCTATATAGCCAGAGAACCCCACTATATTCTCTGCAGATTTTGTATTGCACTTCTGTATATATGGTATTTCCAGGGGGAATGTAATGAAGAACGAGAACATCCAGCATTTCTCTATATACTGCTCATGAGGGAATTATGTAAGTTATAGTTTTATTATTTTCTGTAGGTTTTTTTTCATGACATGAGACCAAAGGTGGACTGTTCTTCTTCTCCTGTGTGTGCAGAATGATATTGCTCTGTTTATTACTTTGGAACTTCAGGGATTAAAGCTATTTGGAATATAAGAAGAAGCAACAAGTGACTCTTTAATTAATCCCTGGTTAACGCAACACCTGATAGAGATTGAAAGAACTTAATGTTCTCACACAGAAAAACAAAAAAAAAATCTTTTAGCTCCATTGTTTCCTACTTACCTTTGAGACTAAACAGGAGTAAAAGCACTATGAAATGATTGCAATGAAAGTAAACTCTAATTGTCTCCAGTGCTAATTTAAAGCCTTTGCAATACTTTTATCAAGAGTGAAAATAACAGGAAAAAGTAAAAGTGCTTTTGAATATACAAAAGACAGTGTTTGCATTTTTTAAACTAATCTCTTTGCAAGCTTTTGAAAAGATTCTTGAGGCCTGCTTAGTAGAGTATATATTATCTCCTAGCACAAAATGAGTGGAAACCATTGCTTAGCTGTCTAAACCACACATATCTACAGGAACATCCTCAATTATTCAGTCAACTCTAGTTATAGAGAATCTCATAGTTTCCACCATAGAGACATGAGCTTGTCTTTGCAAGTTCAGAACTACTTAGGAAAGACACTCAGGACATAGTTTTGGATCCAGGAACAATTTAGTCACACCACTGTCTTGTGCAGTGTCAGAGTGTCATATTAAAATTTGAGATAAAACAGATGTCTGAGGATATATGAGAAAAAAAAATGTGTGGTCTGAATTAGATGTGAATTCTGAATTTTATTTATTTATTATTTAGATTACTGATTTGGATGTTTCTTCTTATTCTTACTGATCCACCCCAGGTTTACGCATCAGAAGAAACATCAACTTCATGTTGTGGGAGGAAATCAGAAAAGGGCTGTAAAACACAGTGTTACTTGTACCTGGATTGCCCTGAGTCTCAGAGACCGATAGCAAAATGCACTGAGCCACACTTCCAAGTGGGACTTGTCAGAGAGGGTGATAAGGTGACAATGGGCACAGAGGTGTGTAGGGAGCTGGTGGGGAGAGGGGAGCTCATTTGCAGGATAAGTGCTCTAAGACAGAGTCCACAAAGGGGGCAGGAGCATCCCAGCCTCTCACAGTTTTAACGAGCTCAGCTTTCCATTGTTTCTGGGAGAAAGACATGGGAGCATTTTCCACCAGTGAATAACCAGAGAAAGCATGCTGAAGGTATCACTGACTTGCTGGAAAATGTTAATACATAAATACATTTTCAAAGGTGCAGCCTTGCCAAGTCTATGATGAAATGGTGAAGCTAGCTTCCCCATAACCCAATAATAACAAGTGTTTAAGCCGCTTAGAGAATTTAAAGGAAACTTATCATGGACAATAAGTTAAAATGATCAGAAGTAGAGAATCTTTCTGAGGGTCTCTACAGGAATAAAAAACAAAGTAAAAAGCGGAATGGTAAGATTTCTGTTGATGGCAACTTTATGTGTTTTGTTTTAATAAAAGAAACCTTAGAGAGGCTTAAAAAGGAATATTAGCATTTCATTTTAAATACACTGTAACATGTTATATTGTGGGGTAATGATGGGTAAATAGCACATAGGAAAGAGAAGCCATTTAAAAGTGATTTTTTAATTGACTGAAAACCCAGCCTTGTGGCCACGCTATCTCTGATTTTATCATCAGTGAAGGTAGTTTAATTGGCAAATTATTCCTTTCAGGACAAGACAGGGTCCCACCAGGGAACAAAATAGCGGCATGTTGTTACTTTCTGGTATTTTTTAAAGTCTAGAGGACCATTCTGATATATTCAAAAAACTAGTTTTGTTCTAAGTCTTTTTTCCCACACTCTTATAATTTCATTACAAGACTTTGGGATTAAAAGCCTCCAAAATTCAGAAACAAAAACATCTCACTATGAGAAATATTTAAATTCAAGAGCTCTCTCTTTTAGTTGAGACTTTAAATTAAAATATTTCTTATTTTATAGTGATAAGTTTTAAAATATTTTTAAGTTAAAAGGAAATATCTCTGCAAAATCAGTAAATCCTGTATTTTGTGTAAAATGCTTTCTCCCACATTTGTGAAGATTCACATTTTGGCTCAGCCTGGCTCTTTTCTTCTTCATACCAGACAAAGAACCAAAGATTCAGTTATTTGTGCCTTAGCCTCCTTCTGCTTACCTTGCTCTGCATCACTTGCCCCATTTACTTTTATATGATCTTTTACAGAAACAACCCTCCTCCAAACAAGCCATTTCAGTATAACTTTTTCAGTTTATCATCCTCCTGACTCTTCCCTGTATCTTTTAAATCCATCGGCTGCGTTCAGCCTTCATTGGCAGAGTGAAAGAAGTCCTGAACTTCTCTATAAGCCACAATGGAGTGAATGGCTTCCAGACACATGGAATTTTTCCTTTTATTTTAAATGCTTTGGAGACATGTCATGCACAACAAGACTAAGTAATATTTGAACTATGTTCTATTATTTGCCAGTGGGAACTGAGGTCACTTTTATTTCCTTTATGTCCATACATACACACTTAATTCTGGCATTTTGTGGAAGCCAGCCAGCCTGTTCACTTAGTCCACTTATTCACTTTTTGGACTCTCTCCCCTCCCCAGCCGAACAGCTCAGAAACTGTTGGTGCAGGTGGAATTAAAAGTCCTTCAGAATGGGAAAGAGGTATGCCTGGAATATGCCAATAGCAGCAGCAATTGGTTTGGTGCCTGTTTGATCGGTTGCATTTCAAAAGTAGAAAACAACATTTCTTGTAAGGTGCATGCAACTTCTGCAAAATAGCAATCTTATTCTTGAGCTTTCCAAATTAAGTGACAAGCTGCATGTTGACATGAAGACTGAGTCATACTGCATACAAACAGGAAACAACAGGAGGCTGGTCCCTGAGAAGTTGTCTCAAAATATCAGTTTAGAGAAACAGTTAGACTAGGCAGTGGTATCTGAAATTTTCATTGTGTAATCCTATTTATCAACAATTATAAGCAACAAACAGCAGGTCACTATCTTATGAAAATTTGACTTTTGATATTTACAAAATCTGGAAAATATTCTCTGTTGTGATCTCAAGATAATTTAGAAAAATTCTAAAAATAACCTGACATTTTCTTTTGTAATTGCCTCTGAAAAGGACTGGATTTTGCTTTTATTTGAAGATCCAGTATAGATGATACTACAGTCTAAAAGACTGGAAGTCTTCATTTTCTACCGTGTTGCTGAAAAATATTACATCACTGGGTTTCTACCAGGTAAGCTCTGGCACCAATGTTACCAGTACAGTTCTGGCCGGTAATATTTGCTCCTGTATGGTTAAAACGCACACAGAACAACCTGGGATTCACAATAAACTAACTAAGCTTTACCGAAAAGGAACCAATGTTGTTGTTAAACATTGATAGAGCACTGAGCACCCACTGGCATAAATGATCTAGCCATTGATTCATGGCTGAAGTTCCTGGGTGTTGCAACCTAAATTTGTAAGGCTTTTCTGATAATATACTTCCTTTCCATTTGTCCTCCTCATGGGGAGTAGTATACAGAAAACAGTTAAAAGTGAAGATAATTCACAGCGTAAACTGCACAATGCTTAGAAAATGTTTATGGGTATATACAGAATATTTCCCTATTACAAAAAAGTAGCACATGGAGGCCTGGGAGTGAACAATTAAGGGACAGAGTCATTTCACTCATGACATATTTTCCTTCTGCCATGGCAAGCAAATTACCATGAGATTGTTGAAAAGAATCCTTTGAATAAGAAATTGATTTTCTGGCCTTGTAATTTGTTATCTTGACCTTTACGTGTACTTTTACAAATCTTATTGGGGGCGGTGTTAAGGTTCAATAGTTTATGTAAATCACACTGGGGTTAATGGGGCATGATGGATTACAAGGCAGTAAAGACATGGTTGGAGCCTTTAGGGGGTTCATCTCTAGACATCCTAATGTCTGCAGCAGCAAAAAGGCACATTTGGGGAAATATTTTAAGATATATGACCAAGGTTTAACAGAGATGTTAGTTGCATTTTTAACACATACTGAGAATTTTTGAGAGCATCTCCTTAAGTGAACAGTCAAAACTGCTAATAATAAGGAAAAAAAATAATTAATTGATGCAAATCAGTATGGCTCAGTTGATTTGAGATCAGAAAGTGATCTTCTTTGTTCTGTTACCTCCTTAATTCAAAACATAATGAATTTCCTGTCCTGCCTAATTTCAAATGAAAAATTCTTAAATGAATTGTAACCATCTCTAATGGTTCAGGTCACAGCTTTGTGCCAACACAGTTTACCATTCTCAGTGTATGACCTTATGAGCTTACGCTTCCCTCCTCCTGTAAACCATTACCTTCCTATTTTTTTTCCCCTATGACATAAAATACTGACTTCCAGGATGAGCTGTTTTTTAAAGAAAAGTAAAGTGTAAAGGTAAAGATTTATAATATTGGGGCAGATATTAGACTAAGTCATTCACTGGAGTCAAAAGAGCCATGCTGACTTATCTCAGTGACTGCTTCATTCTTACTGTGCAATTTATATTCCTCTTAGAAAATTTGAATACTGGAATAAGTTCTTTCAGGAAAACAGACTCTGTATGAGTGTGAAAATCAGATCTTCAATGGAAAACACTTAATTCTTAACTATAAATTCACTACCACACAATAAAAGTAGAAATGCAGCTAATTATGAAATTAATTTCAAATGTGCCAATACCCCTATAGTGATAAATTGATAGTTTCCAGTCCTGTAATCCAAAGTAATTAATATATATACGCTTGTGCAAAGGAAACAAGTTCAGAAAAAGTCTGTTTTTTTGTTAATGAATTCATTTTACATCTAACAACACACTTAAACTTTGTGCGGAATAACTAACTTGTTTTTCAGACTGTCCAGTCTTGTAGATTTCTTAAGAGCCTGGAAAATCTTTTTTTTTTTTTTTAATCTTTTTAAAATTTTCACTGAACTTTCAGGTGAGGTTAGGGCCAGCATTGTTTATAAAATTGTTGCTTACACTCAGATTTGACTTTTACATATATTTTATTGATACTTGTAATATTTGTCTTCTGTGAATTAACCATCAGTACTTTGTAATATGGCCTAATATTAAAAATTACGCATAATTTACATCCAATGCTCAGATGAGGGAAGCTGGGCTCATATGAAATGCTATGCTGATCGTTTGGTTCTGAGTCGCAGGATACTTGTAGAGAAAGTATAGGGCATTGATGAATATTGAATGAATACTTGCCCAGGCTTCAGCCAGCACAATAGGCATGGCTCATGAGATGAGTACAGACCTTTGCCACAAGGACTGTACACGTGGTCATTAGGAGCATAAATTCTTAATGCAATGAAAAGCTTGGGGAGTGAATTAGAGCAGCTGCTTAATGCACTGAGTACCAACAGTATGGGCACTACTTTTTAAATTGATTACTAAGACTGATTATTATTATGAATACAGACTTCATCAAGCCATCAGGTCACTCCTTTGAAGGCCTGTTTCTGACCCATGCTTTGTCAGGCAAGCTAGCCGAAACAAGTAAAGGCAACATAAAAATAGTTAATAAAGTGTAACTGAGTTTTATATCAGTTTTCACAAAAGTACCTCACTAATGGCTGTTTGGCACATGTAGTGATGACCAGAGTTGTGCCCAAATAGGAATCTGGGGAGATGGTAAGGAAAGACATTCAGCTTTCCTTATCATAAACTTCAGCATACACTGGTGAGTCACATTGAGACAGTGCTAGTCAAGTGGATGTGGTGTTGACCTGGAAAAAGGGGTAACAAGAGAAATACCAACTTTTCTTGGTAAGGAAATGTTACTAACAGTAAACCAAAACCATTGGGATATTGAAGAAATATAAAATGACTTAACAAAGACAGATAACTTGGCAGACATGGCAGCAGATTAAATTGACAGGGCAAATTCATAGTACTGTGCACTGGGATTAGTAATTTGCACTATTCATATTTGCCAATGCTCTCTAAATTAACTACTACTATGCAGAAGAAAGACTTAGGCATGACTACAGACAGCTTAGTGAAAATATCTGCTAGAAATTACAAGACCTTTTGACCTCTTTTGGGTAAAGATACTGAACTGCATGAGCTCTTTAAGAAACAGTCATTTACATCTGTTTTAAGCATTGGGCACTGCTAGTTTATTCACTGCAGATTTTCACCTGACGCATGGTGTCAGCATCTGAGGAAGATGTGTGAAATGACAGAGTGTTCATAATTTTGCTCTGTCTGTTAAGATTTGGAGTAAATCATAGATTTTGTTGGTTCCCACTGATAGCTCTATGCCCCACAACTAGAACATTTTACACAGTATCGTTGTCTATGATTACGTTGCACATAATGTCCATGGGTATTTGTGACCAAACCCATGCAATCATGACAGCTTCCTATCAAGGAAAATCTTACCTGGAGGACACCTACCTGGAGGAGGTACTGTAACATTAAGAAAGAGACATTGACACTTCTATGACTTTTTTTTTTTTGATTACTGATATCCAGTTTCTCAGACTTCCCCCTCCTGTCACACAACTGCTTTCATTCTGGAAATTCACTACTGTAACCTATCATGCAGTCAATTAAAAAAAAGAGAAGACAAGAATGTACTTGAGGACAAAAGGGTCTGACAGGGATGTAACAGAAGTTCCTGATTCTTCTCTGCACTCATCAAGCTAAAATCTAGTGTGGTGGCCTTAAAGTACACTGAGAGTATGGCTACCAGAGTCTTGCTTCACTTCAAAATCAAAATTTGACAACTTTTGCCAGCAGTGCCTTCACAATCAGTGACACTGTCCTCATGATGATAGTCATCACGGGCACCTGTCATGCTTTCATAAACAAGACTTGCCTCAGCTGCTTCCCATTGAGAACTAAGGGTGAACTATGGGAAGAGTGGCTGCACCCACATCAGCACCAACCCCGCAAAGAGGCGCTCTCCTTCTTTAGTAAGGTGGTATAAGTACGTCTTTACCATGGTGCTACTCCAAAGGTTTGTTCTTTTATTTCATTATGAGAAAGCAACTACATGAGTAAAATTTATTAGGTGGATGCTGTGTTTGAAAATACAGATTGTCTTGGATATTGTTTTGATTGGTAACAGGCTATTAAACAGAGATTTCTTCACTGGAATATGATATTACACTACTCTCTAAATGCTAAAAAAAAAGGAGGGGGTGCTAAGGGACATGTTTAAATTTCTGTGCTGATGCCCCTGCTTTTTTTTTGTTGTTGTTGTTATTTTCAGTTATTGCCACCACTCAAGGCACAGTAAGATCTAGAAAAAGTTAAACTCATGAGATGCTCCCAGCATTATATTACCAGGTTAGATTTCAGCTGATTATGAGTAGGAATAAAAATTAATATCCATACTATATTTGCTCCATTACCTTTTCACTTTTAATGCAAATCAGCTATCTTGCATGTCAAATAGCTGCATAAATGACCATCATTCTCCAGTCATCTTAATCATGCAAAGGGGCACAGCCTCTTTGAAGATGTGCTGAACAACGTTTTTCCCTTCTATTTGTAAAGTTCCCTATCTCTTGTGACTTGTGTCAGAAAGTGTCAATTATTTGTAATCAGCTCCATTTTAAAAACTAAAGAGGTTGAAACTCTCCTAACTTTGCTTAGATGGTTTGAGAGAAGCACATTGTTAATGAAGTATACTTAAATAAACTACTTCAGTCAACTAGTCAGAGCTCATTATGAGAGTTGAAGTTAGGGAATAAATTAATGCCAATAAAAAATAATACAATAATCACCATTACTGTAAACAAATATCACTATGACTTGCCATTCCATTCACTGCTTCACTAGAAAAAATAGATGTTCTGGCTGCATCAAAAAGGATATTCGGGTATTTCAAACACTTTTTAATAGAAAAACTGTGCAAGGGCTATGAGAAAGAAAGCATCTTATTACTTATCTCCCTTAGGTTTTTTGATATCTCACTTGGACAAGAACAACTCTATTTTTCTTTGTATAAGGGATGTTCGAAAATGATAGTGTTTAAGAATGTTGAAATGGCAAGCTAGGAACCACATGGTAACTGGTAGAACTGCTCCAAGGTCTGAAAGATCTTGCTCATAGTTTGAAGACACTCTCCAGAAAAGAAGATAAAGGAACTATGAGAAGGGTAACATTTTCACTACTACTTTGGCATTCATTATTTGTAAGATAGGCTATGTGTTAAGAAATTAGCGATTGAAAATTGTTGTTACACTTCTTCATAACTGTCGCCTTTCGCATCGGCGTGACGGCCTAGCTCAGGAAGCGGCTCAGTGACCCCCCCAGGGTCGCTCGGACCATCTGCACCTGGACACCAACGAGGCAGGTGGCAAATGGCCGTTTATTGATAGA
>JAWLRI010000307.1:3639862-3669064 GCA_034781795.1 Crypturellus tataupa
GTGACATTGGCTTTCTTCCAGTCCTCTGGCACCTCCCCCATTCTCCAGGATCTTTCAAAGATGATGGAGAGTGGCTTGGCTACGACATCCGCCAGCTCCCGCAGCACTCTCAGGTGCATCCCATCAGGGCCCATGGATTTGTGATTATCAAGATTCCTCAGGTGATTTCTTACCCAATCTTCCTCTACCTAGGGCAAGTCTTCCTCTCTCCCGGCTTCTTCTCTCATCTCTAGGGCCTGTGACTCTAAAGGGCAGCCCTTCGTAAACACCGAAGCAAAGAAGGCATTCAGCAACTCTGCTTTTTCTGTGTTATTTGTAACCAGGGTGCCCATCCCGCTCACCAGTGGACCCATGTTTTCCCTGATCTTCCTTTTGCTATTAATATATTTGTAGAAGTTTTTCTTGTTATTTTTAACATCCCTTACCAGATTGCATTCCAAACGTGCCTTAGCTTTCCTAGTCACATCTCTGCATTCCCTGACAACATTCATGTATTTCTCCCAGGGAATCTGTTCTTTTTTCCACATTCTATATACTGCCTTTTTCTGCTTGAGCATTGCCACAAGCTCCTTGCTCATCCACGCAGGTCTCCTGCCCCCTCTGCCTGACTTCTTATGCACAGGGATGTACTGTTGCTGGGCGTGGAGGAAGTGACGCTTGAAAACTAGCCAGCTCTCTTGGGCCCCCTTCCCTTCTAGAGCCCTAGCCCACAGGATTCTTCCAAGGAGGTCTCTGAAAAGGCCAAGGTTGGTCCTCCTGAAGTCCGTGGTTGCAAGGCAACTTACAACCCTGCCTCCTCCTCGTTGGATCCTGAACTCCACCAGCTCATGGTCACTGCAACCGAGGCTATCCCCCACCCTCACATCTCCTACAAGTCCCTCTCTATTTGTTAGCACAAGGTCCAGTAGCCCACCTCTTCTCATTGGCTCCTCCACAACCTGTGTCAAATAGTTATCATTGACGCCCTGCAGGAACCTCCAGGACTGTTTGTGCCTGGCTGTGTTGTTCTTCCAGTTGATGTCAGGGTCATTGAAGTCCCCCATGAGAACCAGATTAACTTATATTATATTAATATATAATACTATATATACATATACACATTATATATTATATATATTTTATATATATATAATATATATATTATAATATAGTTAAAATATTATATTAACTTTATAATTAACTTCATAGACCAACAGTTCCTGAAGTATCAATGTATGCAATAACCACAAGCTTCTCTCAGGGCTCTGACTGAGAAGCACTTGCAATACACTCTGTTCTTCAGTATGTGTCATATTAAAGATATTTTTTGTACTTATAGGTACCCTGAAGGTAAACAACAAAGTCATATGAAGGTGCTGATCCAGTGAGGAGCCTGAAGCAATAGTGTCATAAACTGAGACAAACATCTCAAATGTTATGCAGATGGCCTCTATGACATTTCTCACTGATAATTTGGGGAATTTCATAATGAATTGGAAGACATAACAGATATAACAACATTTCCACTTTTTATCATGGACTTGTGTTTGACTTTTACAAAACAAAATGTTCTCAAGTGTCGGAATGATACAGATTGTTTATTAAGGGTTAAAGATGAAATAGAAAGGTAATAATAAAATACTATTCATTAGAATATTTCCACACTAATTCTTGTCATAATGCTTAAATCAGGTTTTTATCCAATGTGAGATTGGGAAAAATGCTCAAAAACTGTAGTAATAAAACTGCAAGAGCACAGACTTCCAGTCAGTCTTCTATTCCACTGATTCTCAGTTTTTTGACACTACTAGTCCAAGAAAAAAATTAATTTCCTTTCTTTAAAGTACCAGTAAAATAATACTATTCTTTCAGTTTACTCTGTGTTCATCTGGTTGTCTTAGGTTGCATTTGGTTGAGGGCAAGAATCTAGGATTTCAAATTACTCTCGGGAAAGAAAGGGAAATTGAAACAATAATACAAAAAAAAAGTTAGGAAGCAAATAACATATATTAACATACTGGCTCTGTACCTAGTCCTTTACGAGAGAGAGAGTTCATGACTGCATCTTATCTGAAATCAACTCTAACTCTGTAATAGAGGAGAAACTACTGGAGCTTCAGCTGTAGAGCAGTCACACTGCTGGACTAATCACTCTAGAAGAAGAGGAGTCACTAACATTTTATCACTGACAAGAAATGAGTCCAAACTTTTTTTTCTGCATCCTTTGACTTTCTAATCAGTACCTCCCTTGCTGGACTACAAGACAGTAAAGTTACTCTGAGAGTTAATGACCAAAGCAGACTACTATCCATGAAAGGCTGGAGGGGAAGGCTGTGAAGGATGTCCCTATATATCGTAGCGCTCAAATAAGCCCAGACTGCTGATGCTAGGAATAACTTCTGCTTCAAAGACACACTTATAAAGAGTTGGTGGACTCTTTATTTTTCAATAAACTAACTTACAGCAAATAATCAATTCAGAAAGATCTAACACTGCAATCTCAAAACTAGTTCCAAGTGAGAGGGGACATCTTTATACAGCAACAGAGTGCTGTGCGGAGACTTTGATCTGGAGCCAGAAGAACTGCGATACTGTGGCATAAAGGCCAATTTTACTACCTCCTGGCTCCACACGTACCTCATGTGATGTTAGCTTAGGCATTATAGCGGACAGGGCAAAGTATTTTTATCTTTAAGGGTCTCTCTGCTCTGATGGGAGCACATATATACATTGTTCCATTTTATTTGGTATGACAAAGTTTTCAAGAAACTGAAGATAGTTGTGAGTAAAGGCCTTTCAGTGTGGCCCAATTGTACTATTTTCGAAATATTTTCCATGAGGCACACAACTCTTTATTGATAGCTTAAGCTTTATCTTTAATCCTTGAGTATTCTGCTGAAATACCATGGGTTCAGCCTGATGTCCACTTACAAGACAAATATAAATAAGACACATTAAGGAGCACTTGGACAAGCATTTAGATCAAAGCCCTACTAAAAACAAGGGCATTTTTCTTTCCATTTGACTGGGCATTGGATTAAGCCTTTAGCATTATCAAAAGCTGTGAGATGTTTCACTTGAAAAAAATAATTTGGAAATACTTTTGACGCCGTCAATAAGCATACTAACAATATAAAAAATAATAAATTTGTTGTTCTAAACCAATATGGGGATTCAAAGAGCAGAACTTTATGAAAACCATATAATAGTGAGTAAATCTTCACTGACACGTGTAATCTGAGGCAGTAACAATGAATATATGTTTTCTTTTGTCTCAGAGGAGTGCATACTGTGAGAGTTCTCTATTATCAATACTTCATATCAAGAAGTATCTTTAAAATCACTGTATATTAAATATTCTGACAGAGAGCAGATCATGCATAGAATAAGATATCACAAACTGGGAGTAAGTATCGTAGAAGCTGGTTCTCCTGAGTTCTTGTTTGTACTCTATTTGTATTAACTAAATATTTATTTTACGTTCTATCAGGGAAGAATAAATGATATTAGAAAAAAAGTATAGTCTCAGTTATACCTCATGACAAAGAGCTGGTCAAACAATTTGTTAGCACTAGCAGTTGTTACTCTGAGTATATACTACCTGTGGACTGTGACTTGGACAGAGTGCATTCATGGCACTAAAGGGAAGTAAAAATTCTCACACCTCCCTTGCAGGCCATCTGGATATGAACACAGTGCTAAAGGGGAAACAGATTTTGTGACTCTCTGACGTACACTCCCTATAGCCCCAAACCCAAAAACCAACAGTCTGGAAAAATATTGGTGTAGTGTGTGGAATGATCCTGGTCTTCGTGCATCACAAATGCACCATTTGAGTCAGCTGGGCTAAATGCAAAGCACAATATATACATGGACTTTGATAATGGCTCTATCAGCTCCTGGGACTAAACGACACCACCAAAGTGGTGTCAAAAGGGAACAATTTTACAAAGGCCAATGCGATCCGCAAAGCATGCCATTCTTCCAAACACTAAGTAATAAACTCCTCACTCTTTCAGGTTATTTTTTGGTTTGTAAACTGACATTGCCTCCTATTATAAGCATGGGAATGATATGATGTCAGAGGAGCACAGATAACAACTTTTTAGCCCAAAGTATTTTTTCAGAAAAAAGCAAACAAACAAACAAAAAGACATATTTATGTATAAAATCAACTTATCTCAGGCAACCTCAGAAGAGTTTCTTTGAATATAGTAACTTTGTTGCATACCTATGGATGTAGATGTATTGATATCAGCATGCTAACTTTTTAAACAAAAGAGTAATTGATACACACACAAAAAAAGGAAAAAGTCACTGATATATGTTCTTTCATTCTGTTATGATTTCTTGCATAGAGACAGAACAAAATTTTATCCAGATAAATGAGAAGAATCTCACTGACCTCAACTGTCTTCAAATCAGATCCACTAGTTCTGGCCCAATTTCAAATGTCATTTTTTTCTTTATGAAGTTTTGTTCCAGCAAACCCAGTGTCTCCTTGAGCACTTCAGTTCTCACCCCTGAATGCTTTCCAACAATGTGCCTTTTTAATATGAGCGTCTCTTGGATTCTATTTTCTCTTGAGCACTGCAGATGGAAGAGGGTACCACAGCTAGATGACGTATACAGTCCCTGTGGATTCCAGATTGCTTACAGATTTCTGTTAGATCCTGTGGTTTGCTTCATGAATCATGCCAGTCCAGTGCTAACAAAGAGCTCTGTGCCTTGATGATATCTTCTGAATAAAAGTAAAAGCAAGAGTAAAACCTGGTGAATGAGCTGGAGATAGCAGATAAGTATGTGCCTGAAAAAGATGCAAAATATAGATGTAATCCAGAAGCCATTCACTGTAAGAAGATTCCCATTATTTTAAATGAATGCAGAAACATATCCTTATGACACTTTGCTACAGCCTCTAAAATTGTTTGCTACAGGCACACTGAAAAATATTTGCAAAATTAGCAGGTTAACTGGAAATAGTCAGGCCAAAATATAATATACTTGATTTTCCTACTCACAGCATCATACTGTGAGTTTGTCCTGATCTGCTAAGATGCATTCTTTTGAAACCAAAACAAAACTAGAAGGGAATAGGTAAGTAACATGAAAATATGCTGAAGCATAAGTGTGGCTGTCTGAGGTCAACCTAGATTAGACTAGACTAGACTAGACTAAAAGATGATGAGGGAGGAAGACAAGGATGAAGCAAGTGCATAATGTTGCTTTTCTTGGTATATCTTTTCAGCTTCTGGCATTACTTGACTGAGACACTTTCTTTTATACTTTTTGTGTACAGTAGAAAAAAAGGATTGTGGCATGAAAGGTGGCAAAATAGAGAAGATACTGTACAAGTCATAGTCTGGCAGTTCAGATGGTGTTCAGAAACTGGAACATGATGACCTTGTTTTTCCACTCTTGACAGACCTAATAAGAACCCTTTTTAGGACTAGGAAATGAAAGTCACAGTAGTGACCGCTGGTTAGTTTTCTTGAAGAAATAAGATTTTGTGAATAAAGACACTTCTCCTTAGCTCCTAGTGGCCCTTAGTAGATGGTGGCCCTCTGTACTTATCTTTATTACCTTCTCCTCACTTTTTGTATTTCAGTCATTTTGATTTGCTTACTATGACATACTTTCCCTTTTGTTAGCTTTACAACATCCATATTTGTTGTAATGCCTTGAAATACAATCCAATACCTTCTGAAGCCAGTGACAGTCAGGTGCAAAACCATATTGATGTAAAAATTATGAGACCATTTGATATAAAAACAAAGATTTGCATAGTAGAGTCCACTTATTATTCTGTTAGGACTACTGACTAATTATTTAAACACATGGAGCATGATAATAATCTCTATTGTTTCTGGTGGGATGATAACAGCTGTGTTAAAAAAAAATCCACCTGGCTGTTCAAGAATTCTCATAGTGTTCCTGCTATATATATGATGTTGGCAAAGATTAATTCTCCCCTTCTCTCTCAGTAAAACATCCTTAGCTTATGTCATCCTTCTACAGACAGAGTCTCATTATTTTCTAACATTGGAACCATCAACAACAGATTTCTATGTTATGGACACTGTCACTCTTGTCAAACTGTCATGTTGCCTTTCCTTCATGACAAGCATGTTCAGTATTGTAAGATAGACTTTTTCCCCAGAATTAAATTCTCAGAATTAAACCAGAAGTCAAATGAGCAAGCCACAAGTAGACACATGAAGACACATAACATGGCTTTAATAAAACTATTCTCCAACAGCTGGAAACATTTGTAAATCACTTATAACTTAACTATATAAGAGTGTGGAAATGTAAAGTGGTGATTTATACATATATTCATTAGTTTTATGATGAAAAGGTATCTGCATTTAGCAAGTTATAAGATATTATATGTTATTAGTAAGTAAATAATTTATGATAGAAGACTGATATTTACAGGGGAACTTTATGGAGAAAATGATCTTAGCTGTTTCTTAAGTTGGTAAGAAATAACTTATACGGCAAAGATGTATACAAAGACATATGTGTATGATGCGTCAAGCTATTTTAGGCTAATTTATATCATTCAATACTTTTTTTTCTTTCTATTACCCTTTTTGAGCATATTATTCAATACTCTTTTAAAATATATTTTTCTTGACATTAGATTTCAAAAACTATAGTGAAAGGATCATTTAGCACCTTTATGTACCTAGCATGGTGTAAGGGGACTTTAAATGTGCTTAGACCTTCTGCAAATGTCAACACTATTGTCATTAGGAATGGTGAAATAAGAATGATTATTGCTAATATTTAAGGCAGTTTGAGTGTTAATTTTCTGTATTTTGTATCAGACTGCAATTACTCAGGATTATCTAGAATTAAAGTATGGGGAGGTAAAGCCCAGTAAAAACTGTCATCCATTTTAGCCTATTAGTGTTGACAGGCTTGGTTAGCACATCTCCATATTTTCTTCCCCTTTTTCTACTGCATATGATAAAAGCATGCGATATCTTACCTTCTCCACTGCTTCCCTAAATCTTACCCAATCCTTCCCTAAATCTAACCATTGAAAAGACACCACTCCTACCCCATATTATTGTGGCCAGTCAGGACTGGAGATCACAAATGTAAAACTTGTTTTTGTAACTCATTTTAATAAGGATGCACACCACTTTTCAGAGGATACAAGGAATTAATGGTTGTCACTCTGTATTGTTTCACTGGCTTAACATTAAATAGTGGTTTGCCACTACTTTTGCTTGCTGCTTTTCAAAAATTAAATTGTGGTAATTTTTCTCTATGGGAGAGATTTTTTTTTTTGATCTTCTGTCTCTATTGATAACCCTTTTGGATGTACACAGCTGCAGATTATCAAACATAAAAAATGTCACCAGAGTCCTTGTTATTTCACTTCTGTGGGTGAATTTACTAAATAGTTTTCAGAAACATCATTGTAATTGGAGCAACTTCACATGTAGGGAAAAACAAGAGTGATCACATGGTCTAACAGTGCACGTAAAAGTAACTAAGCTGATGATGCAAGTGCAAAGCATCTGGGCTTTGAGCACAGATCAAGCATGCAGGACCTTGCCCTGCTAATAGCACAGATCCTTGATTCCTACTTGGACCAATGACTTCTATGCAAAAAGATATAAATACTACATATATCTGTTGAGATATTGCTGAAAGAGTAGGTACAAAGGCTGATAAGAATGCTTATCTGTTGGCTGCAGCCAGAGAGGCAGATAAATGCATGAGAGAGCTTTTCACACTGGGAACAGGATCGATTTCAGAATTAGAAAGTACTAATTCTGGAGAAATACTACTCCAGAGACGTTATCTCCCTGAAGTATGTTTAGTTTTCAGGATTACCCCAAATGCGGTACAGAAAGAACCTGCAGAGAGACTAATTGCATAGACATGGTTGCAAACCTTTGCACAGGGGTGGATTTTGCTTTGTGTCTCTATTACAGTATCAAGCCTGCTTTCTGTTAATTTATGAGTAAAGGCTGATTTTATTTTTTACTGTGCTACAACTACACTTTAAATATGATACTACATACTGCAAAGTTGAATTCAAATGCAAGCTGGTATACAGTCTTTCAAGCAACAATGCAATTCTTTTCCAATGCATGAAGCAAATTTGCCTTTCTGTTACACAAGGAACTAAAGAATTTACACAAAGGAACTAATTATGATTAAGGAACTCATGATTTGGTCACTAAAAGTTTTTTTTTTAGAAGTATCTGTAAAACCATCATTTCTACCAAATGGACTGACATTTCACTCAGGGAGTACTATGTGAACTACTAGTGATGAGCAGTTTTCAACTTGCTTTGGAGTTTGACACCTCCGATGAAACCCTCATCTTATAACAATATACAGAATAAAATGGATTTTTGTTGTTGCATGTTATTATAAACAGAACGTTAACTTCCTTATCACTTGTACAGTAAAAAAAAAAAAGGAAAGCATTCCAGTTTTTATACATTTCTACAATACATTTGCAGCAAACAGATCAAACTATGAAAGCCGTGATATGAGTGTGGATCGAAAGGAAGTAGCACAGAAGGGTGACATTTATTAATTTACAGATGGTATTACTCCAGCTGGCTGAAACCATAGTGATTTGGTAACAGGCATGGAACTCCAAATGCCTGAAGCAACCCCAGATGTCATCACGTATACTCCAGGGAATGTAATTTAATAATAATTTATATGGCAAGTATAACACTTGTGAAATATGCCATTCAGCACCATCACTGTGTGCATTCCCTGATGGGTAATTTAAGAACATATAATATTTAAGAGCTTTGAATCAGAAAAGAGATTATAATTAGATTTCCACTTTAAATCAGGTATATGAAGGGAAAAGTTAATCAACTCAAAAAGATAATTTAGCAGATCAGGATTCTCTAATGACACATCTAATTAGAATTAGGGTATAATTTGGGACACATATAAAGTTGCTAATTATTATGAAAATATTTTCAAACATGCTGCAGGCTCAAAGGTGAAGAAAGTTTATGTAAATTTTGACAATAAACCCTGTCAAGATGGTCCACAGCTCCTTATAAATATCTGCTCAGTGAAGCTATGGACTTGATGTTAAAAATTTTTATTGGCAAATTTTGATTTGAGGCACCTGACTCAGGTGACTGAACACCTACTGCTATTGGAGACTTCTATGGCATTTTCCGAGAAAGGATCCCTTGTTTTTCTAACTGTATCCTTCTGGTTGTGGTACCCATAGTTTGACAGTTATGAGGATTTATAACTCTTAAGAATAAATTTAAAACAGAAATGTCCTCCATTCCCAATATATTCAACTAAACAGTTCTCCACTGTTTAATATGTTCAACGTCAATGCTTTAATTAACTCCACAGGAAAGAGCTGGATGAATTCAGAAAATCTTAGAAAGCACTTTGAAACTCATCCAGAAGAAAGCAAATGCATTGAGGATAGCTCTTAAAGGTGGGGAATATTTTCAAAGTGAATACAATAGCCACCAGATTAAAGCATGCAGCCTACAGTTCATGTCTGGCCTCGCTTCTCCCAAGGAAGCAAGTTTGTTTGGTAAGTAAGAATAAACTGAGGAAGCTGCCTTAACTCTGAGAAAAAGGGGCTTTGTCAAAACGTGGGAGAGAGAAGGCAGAACTGTGCAGTGAAAACATTAAACCCGAACAATGCTGCACACTCCAGTAACTGCAGGGAAAAGTCATACTGATGGCTTTTTTAACCGGTGTAGCCAGCACCGTGGGAGAGCCCTTCCATTGTGCTCGCATCCTGAGAGAGCTTTTAGGCCACCAGACTCCTGATTTAGATGGCACAACGTTAAAGACTTGTGCCATCAAAATAAAACTATGCATATTCAAAATAAAAATCTTTAGAGGTAATCTGTCAATTGTAGAATATCAATACTATATACTTATAATCTCTCTACAATGGTAAATTAATATAATAACATGTATTGTTAGAATAATTTGTCAAATCTGTTTTTTCAGGCTTATTTCTCCCACTAAATTGACTACTTGGAAGAGATCTGAGGAAATAGAGGGTACTGTTATATATGTCATGTTAATGTTTGCATTTCTCTCCAGCCCCGACCCCTTACCCAAGCAGAGCACTGGCACAATCCACGTTTAAGGACCAGTACAGCGTTGCAGCCTTACTCCAATTCCTCTACCCCATTAGAGAAGTACTGTGGTGGGAACACTGTGATTTCAACATATGAAAAAAAGTGGTTTTAAATATTCTTTTTGCAAGAGATCACATGCCCTTTCTGCGTTCACTCCACAGCCACTTCCAGTGTTAATTTTTATTTCAGTCATAATTTGTATCTGAACAAAGAAATAACCAAAAACTATTCTTCATTTTGCTCTTACTGAAAAAAGTCTTTTTGGCCACAGGCCTTTTATTATTATTTTATTTTTTTCCTGGATGCTATTTAATTAACTCATATATAATCATCTTGCCTCCTGAGTCTGTAACAGATGATTACTTTGCTTTGTGCAACAAACAGATTTACCTCAGCACCGAGTTCTCCCCTTTCTTCCTGAAGAATTTCTTCTTTGTTGTTAAATGACAGACCCACAAATCCTTGAGATATGAGTGCAATTAGCCTCATTAACTACTTCTTTAACCAGTGGTCCTTATTAAAGCACAGTGGAACTTCACTGCTGGATCTGATCTCAAGGATGTTGGGTTCAGTTCATAGCTATTAATTTCATAGATATTTCTTGGTTTGTTTTATACCAAACTATTCAATTAAATTCAATGAAAAAAATGAGCAAATAAAAAAATGAACAACCTCCTCACAAAATTGGCATGCAAAATCTTCTCTTACAGTAGTAATTTATGAATTTAAATGATTAAAATTTTTATTTACCCAAGAGGGTATGGATCCAATAATGTGTGTTGTGGTTTGTTTTCTTTGAACAAGTTGCAGCTGGTGGTCCCTTCAGCTGCTGCTCAGATATGGAAGTAATTTTAAGGTACATTTATTCCTTTATACAAAAGAAACACTGCATCATGATTCTACAAAGAAATAATAGAGGGGGCTAAATACACTCACTTAGAACTGTATTTCAGGACTGGTACCATTCTTAAAACATAAAAACACAGAGAAACAAGCAATAAATATGAGAAACCAACAGCAAATACAAGATAAGGAGACACAATTTGTTTTATTACTGTAAAAAGAGCTGTGTTCTCGCCATTTAGACCACGACAGCAAGCTTTCACTACCAATTTCTTTCTTTCACCCATCAGAGAAAATTATGATAAGTTGCTCATGCACAAGATTTAAAAAAGAATTAAAAATCTGTGTTTCGATTGACTAATGGATTGGGATGTCTTTCTAACTGCTTTTTGCTTAAGACATTAGCATTGCTCTGCCTTCAAGAAACTAACATTAGTAGTGAAATTAAGGAAAGGAAAGACAGACACAAATTTTGGTGCTTTCCTTTCTTAGACTTTGAGTCGTATCTATTAATGAATACTGAGACTGAACTTCCTCCAAAACCAGGGGGCAGGAAGTGAGAGAATTGCAAGTTCTTAGAAGTTGTAATTCTGTATAGTGGGCAGATGATAGATAGTCAGCAAACAAAAAACAGTCTATCCTTTAATAGACAGGAACTCATAGAAAAAGGAAAAAAAAGTATATAGAAAGAAGTACTTACACATGCAAAGGCTGTCCATTAATGTGGAACTGAATCCTAGGCATGTGGTAGGACGCTTATTTGTAAAGTAGGAGGTTCCCAAGATCAAAGCTAACCTTCCAAAACTTTCCTCATTTAAAAGTGCAGAAAGATAGAATCTTATTACTGTGCTATTAAATATTCATAGATACTTTCAAAGATGCAGAATTTTTAGTTAAGGCAAACATATGACTCATGCTTTTGCCCAAGCCCTCTTTAATATTTTTCTGCCACTGTGGTATTACCACATAGTACAACATTTTACAGATTATCAGTGTGCACTCCTAGGAAAAAATATACCCATATTATTCACAGTTAGCATTCATAATATGACAACAGCTGAGCTAAGTGTCATATTCTGCATTAAGTCACAAACTAACTGTTAATATTTCTCCATGACATTTATTTTACTCTTAAAATACTGATTCTTCAGAAAGTCAAACTTATCTCCTCCAGACTTGATAGCATATGCCACAAGGGTCCTACATGGAACTAACTGATTTTGAGTACTTTTGAAATAACGGAAGAAGCCTTACAAATTCTTACCCCTCACTATGTCTTATACAGATTCCATTCTTTTTTAAATATAAAACTCTTATGTGTAGAATTGAAAAAAAAAATACAGCAAATCCTCCTTTCTAATTGCAATCATTCATTCAATTTAATCTGTCATAACCAAAAAGCTGTCTTTTGGACAAAATAAAGTAATAAACATGAAAATGAATATAATTCAGACTGGCTATGTTTGACTTTAAAATATACATTTAATTTCCCCATACATATATATAATAAGAGTCAGTGTTGTAAGAAGCATCCAACAGCTTCTTCTATGATAAGTAGTGAATAGTGAATCTAGTGCTAAAAGACAACCGCAGACTTTACTAGCCCCCTCAGACTTTACTAGCTCCATTCACGAGGGCTATGGTATCTGCCAAATGTTAGGTACTTATAAACTCTCCTATATGGAAGACTCCAAGATTCCCTTAACATATCTCAGGGCTCAACTGTCCTTAAAACTAGAAATCTACCTAGTATGACTTAAGCCCATTGCTTCTTATTCCCAGTGCGCAATGGAGAGTGGATTATTATCCCTTTTGCAGGAACCCTCTATATATTTAAATATCAATCCTGTGTCCTGTCTTAGTCTTATTCTTAACTAACTAAGTATCTCTTCCAGAGTCTTTGCAAATGGCTCACACTAGTCTTGCATGGGAGTGTGGAAAACTAGACATTTCTACAGCTGAGTCTTTATTCAAGGGTTGGAATATCCAGGATCTGGCATTCCTCGCTACGAATTACAGTATGTTACATTTATGCTTTTAATTCAAACCTCCTCTGAGTTTCTTGTATCCTTTCCCTGAGATTAGCTTGACTAAAGTTCCTGGACCTGCTTCAGGTTACTGCAGTCTCCTCAAAAAATGACAAGCGTGTAGGAAAGACACCTTGAGCATCATTGCAGTACATTCACAGCATTTTTTCTTCTGAAGATAATAATCGTTAGATAATTGATTAAGTTGGTTCTAAGACTGAGTTTGCACAACCAAAGTGATATAAAAGAACTGTATTAGACTGCAAAGCTAAATGACCCTGCCCCATTCACAGGCACATATCTTCCCAAGAAGAGGGATGATTCCTATATAATCTCCCACATATCACAGAGAAAAACTTACAAGTTGTTCAATTTTTTTTCAGAAAATAGTTAAAAAAAGACATGCATACCTGCATCTGCTTTTTAAAACTCAAATTAACTTTTCTTTAGCTGAGTCTCTCCATCATTTACTTTGTCAAATATGTGCAGACATGTAAAGTGTTTCACTTTGTATTAAACAGTACAAACTATTTTCTATAGTTCAACAGATAACTTCTTTAGCTTCCCTGTGTATTCCTATACTTACGTTAATTTTGGTGATTCACTGTGTTAAATGATCCTCAAGGCAGTGTTTCCAAATGCTCCAATAGCATCTCATTAACAGCAAACCAACAAAAACGCAACAGCTGTATGCATAAACTACCTCAAGGACTTCTGATGCTTTGTTCTTTGAATCTTAGCAAAACATTTTCCCAACAAGACAGCTTTACTCCCTCAATTTGAACAGCAAAGCAGATTGTTTTAACCCACAAATAAAAAAATTAAGAGTACAGAGAAGACAATAGAGGAGTAAAACTCCATATTCAATCAGCCATCAAAAAGAAAGGAGTTAGAGACAGAGTTCTGACAGAGGTCAGAATTGTTTGATTAATAAAAACCCCAAAATTTTGATAAAAACTGAATAAAAATAAAAGGAGCACAGGTGAAATAGAGCAGTTTGAATAATGAGACTGACTATAACTTAGTCAAAACACCACTTACCTGTCTGGGAAAGAGGATTACCCTCCGTTTCCTAGAAGTCGGAGAACTAAAATAAATTGTTGACTTCTTGATACCTGAAATCTAAATAACTTTGCTACTTTGTACTGGAAGAATAAATACGTGTCTAGACTATAAACAGAATCTTTTCTATCCTTTCACGGGTTCATAGGAACACAGCAAGAAGGGACTGCAAGAGAACATTTGTTTCAGCTCTTGTCTGGAGTCTAGATCCCTGGACAAAGATTGTGTACCACAACTTTCTTGAAAACTCATTTGCCAAATCATTCTAGGTAACTTAAGGTTTTCAGGACCAATTACAGTGGTAGACAGTGTGTCTAACTAAATATATCCTGGTGCACAAATAGTGTGTTTAAGTTTAATTTAATTTTAATTTTAGTTTATCTTTTCTTTTTCTGTAGCTTAATAAAGAAAAAATAAATATTTCCTATGGATTTTCCTCTAACTCCACTGGTCCAAGAGGGTCAACTAATATACAAACCGATTTTACTGATTTACTTACTGCTCATGGATTTTATTCATCTCATCAATGGGAACAACATAACCCACTGAATGAAGACAGAGTAGTATATCTGGATACTGATTGACATCCAGATATCTAAGACAGATATCATCCAGATATCTTAGAGGGATCAAGAGAAACTTGATGATGTTCAGATGAAACTGAACGTTTCCCCACTGACTATTGAGGAAGTCTAGATGACCATTTCAGATACAGACACTTCCATTTCAGAAATCTGAATTGGATCAGGTAAATTTTAATAAAGTCTAAGTGTTCTAGTTTGAATTTTTCCTGGGCAGACAGGAAAGAGGGACAAAGAGGGACAATTATTTCTGGAATCCTCCAGTATTATTCTTTTATGTGGGATGAGACATTCTGGCAAGTTTTTTGTCACATTCAGCCTTAGGAAGCCATAAAGAGAGGAACGTATTTAACTATTTGTTTTTAGTGAAAAGGAGGAGCCTTTCATTTCTAAATCTCTACAAAGATCAAGGATAGACTTATTACTTGAACTTCATCTACAAATCATCCTGACAACCAGTATCCCACAGATAAACACTTCCCCTCTGCAGTGGCAAACAGGTAAATAACCATCTCTCCCACATTCCTCTCATCTTGCCATTCTCTTCTGAATTTGTGTGTAGGGATGAATATAAAGTAGCTGCTGCTTAGGAGAAAAAAGAACCTATCAGTCAGAACTGACTGGGAGGACCATAGTCTAGGGTAGAGAAGGGAGAAATTTCCCTGTCTACCAGAGTATTTCAGAAGAGCCTTTTTGTCTGTCCGCATGCTTACATCAGTTTGTCTGCATGCACGCTTACATCAGTTCTGGATCTGTAATCAAGAACACCAACAAAAGGGTGACTAACTGATGATGTTTGTGAATGTGAGTTATAGAAACAATACATATTACCTCTGAACTTTTAAAATGAAAATCCATCTCTTGTTGAAGTCAACTGAAGTCACGCACTTATTCTACTCAGAAAACTTGTTCCTCTGAGTCACTTAGTAAGGTTACTAAGCACTTCACATCATCAATTCTCTTTTCAAAAGGAAAAAATATATTTTAATTTCAGGATGCCATTCTATTGCTTACATAATTATCCCTGCTTATTCAGTGAAGTATATTTCATGTCAATATATTCATATCTATATATTTCATTGCTAAATATTTATAGATATTTATAAAAAAGTGTACATTAGATGCTGTATTTTTGGGCATATTTTTAAAAAATACATCTCAATATCTCACCAATATGTTATCATGTGTTTTATTTCTACGAGTATCTAGCAGAATAGCAAGTAGATTTGTTATAGAATTCTTCTGAATAACTCTAATTCCTTTTCTTTTGGTTGCCTCATTCTTTACACCTGCTGTTCTCCTCTCTCATTGACTGTTTTGAACTGGTAATTAGAACTTTAGAATCCTTAAATTTAGAAGTGCGTGCAGTCCTTTTTGAAAATAATATAAAAAATCTATTTTTCTAACACTCTATACCATGCTACATACACAGTAAAGTGTGAAACAGGGTCAATACTATAATACTGGGCATGTCTGCAATAACCAGTGTGAGGAAAATTGTAAAACAGTTTCCATTTATGTGTGTTTTGTATGCTGTTTATTTGCAAAATTATGTATTAATAGGCTATAGTCACCAGGACTCAAAAGTAGTCCAGATAGGTTTAGACTTTCTATTCCCTGGTATTGCAGATGCACTCTAATGAAAGATTCTTCTCTCATCGCGTCAGAAGTTCAAAAGATGAGATCAAGGGTCTCGTGTCAGTTATTGAAAAATTCAAGGAGGATTTTATATTGGGACTACATGTTTTAAATATTCAATAAATGCAAAGTGGGTAGGAGCATCTAGTAGCCAAGTTATTAAAGATACTCATGGAAAACATGGTACTATGCACTTACCATATCATGTATACCCCACAGTTTCAGGAGATACCAGCATGTTTTTTTCTTGTACTCCTAAACTAAAACCACCTTTGACCCACATTTTTTTCAGAGACTTTGGTTATATTCTAAGGTATTTATTTTCTCTTCTAATTTTAATTTCTCATGCTCTGTAACTTCTGAATAATATTAATATAGCCTATATTCTAGAGAGTTGTGTGCAGTCCAAGATCATAATTTTAGGAAATAGACTGTGAAGTGCAGGAAAACAAGCAGATGACACGAATTCAGCCAAAGAGGTGGATGATGACTTTGTTAATGCAGATGATAAGAAAAGAACTCTCTGAGCTACTTAATTTTCCCACTTAAGTATTTAAGTGGACTTGTGCTATGTAATGAGGGAAGACAGTTGGCTCTTACTGCTGGACTCCCTGACAGGCTGTGAGTCAGCCTGGTGATTAATCCAGCTCTGCTTGCTATGAGGAGGGGTGGTGATGGAAAGCACAGTCAGTGAGGATTTAAATTCTCCAGATGTTGTTAGAGGGCGATTTCTCTAATGACCCATGCTAAGGTTTACCTACTGCCGACTTCAGAGGAGCTTTGTAGTCCATCACCTTCCTCGAAGCATTCCCTCCCGTTCTGTAACTTCCCAGTTGCTGGCCTGAGGAGGCAGAGACTGCCACAGTGATGCATATCCTGATGAAAGGAGGTGAGAAGCAACCAGAATTAAGGAACATCCTCACCTCTAACCACAACCCTGTAGTGAGCCTGTTGCATTATAAGTTCAGTCACTACTTGCATACTCCCTCAATAAAGGAAATATATATACTGTGTTTCTGAAATAAGTTTGGCTGTCATGCCTGATCAGCTGGATATTGAGGTAGACTGCTACAGGGAGACATGTCGGCTTGTTTAAAGTATCAGTGTAGTCCCGTTCTAAGACATGAAGAAGCATTTTTTTCCTGCTTTTAATAGGCTCTTTATAGAAGCTGGATACTAACATCTTTTTGTGGTTATCTTTCAGTTCATTTTGGGCCCAGTATCGATGATTAAAGAAATAAATGCTTAAATGTCTGCACAGAACATATAACTTGTCATACAAAGTCACAGGGAAAGGTGAGGGGAATTCATCAGGAGGGAAGAATTCATCAGTTCAGATCATGTGGAGGGAAGTATATGTGATATAAAGCACAGCCTAAAACACTCAGGGATGCAAACAGGGCTGTGTTCAAACAGAATAAGCAGCGAACATCATTTTTTCCTGTTGTGTATCACACAGAGGCATATACAGATAAAATACTTGCCGCCTATATCTCATCATCAAACGAACCCAAGAGGAATCTATTTTACTAATTCCAGAGGATCAGATCCTCAGTTAATATGTGACATTTATTAAATGGGGACAAGTAAGAGACACACAGTCAGAAGGCAAGCTCATTTCTTGATGTGTGTGTCCTTTGACTAATTCTAAATAAGCAAAAATACGGTGATTAAAAACCATTCTTTTAGTTCACTTTCAAACAGTAATCACTAAGTAGTTTACTGATAGTCACAAGAGGTGATAATTCAGCAGGAAAAATACATTTCAGGACTCCCATAGAAATGTTTGTCACCATTACTATTAAGGAAAAGAAAGTTCTTGCTGAAAACCTGCAGGTCAACAACTTTCAGATTTTCAGTGAGGCTATTTAGAGATAGATTACAGGTCAGGTAGTCCCCTTCTCCTAATTGTGTGTAGGGCTAGAAGATGATTGTTATTATTAGTATATGATAGGTATTATTAGTATATGATAGGTAGGAAAATTAGTAATTTCCAATTCTTAAACTAGCTAGTTATAGAATAATCTACAGTATCATTACATAACCCTTCTACCTTTTCTCCATCTTCCACAGTGAATCATTGTGTCAGAACTCTTTTCAGGCTGTTTGGCTCATCCCTGTGGTAATTGCAAAACATCATATTTGTGTGGAATATTGTTTCTTGTGAACTATCTACCTTATACAATTCTTTGCTAGTTGACAGCTATCCCACAAACTTTCATGCCAATGCTGTCTGGATCAATATCTGGACTCACTGTGTGGTGTCATGCTCTCCAGCTGTGGGAGAAAACACATTCAAAAAGCTTATTTCTATCAGCACTTATTTCTAGGAAGATATGAAATTCAAAAATAGAAAAACTTCCAACAGTGATTAGAAGTAAAAATTAATAGCCTGGTACAGGATAGGAATATCTGTAGGATTAGGAAATTACAATGTGGTAGGAGACAACGTTCTAATGGATAGAAAAAGAGAGGTTATATTTCTTCTAAGTACTATCTGCCAAATATGATCTAAGGTGTAGTTGAAATGTATTAATATTGCACAAGCGAAGTAACCAAGCATTGAAATATTCCTTTGTTGCTAAACTCTCTTGATTTCATCACTTTATTTTCTTTATTTATTCCCACCTTGCTTGTCTGTTTATCTGTTTCATGAGATCTGACAGCATGATAGTGAGTACTTTGAGGAAGGGGCATTTTTTTATTATGTTTCTGAAAAGCTATTTATGCACTTGAGTTCTGAGTTTATGCTCTTAGGCACTCTCATAACATGCAATAATGGCTACGTTTATCAATGAGGTAATGCAAACGTGATCTATTTTTAAATAAATATTTGTCTAGCACATATTCACTCAAGATATTGTCCCTTAGATCTCTTTGTTGTTTCCTTGGTCTGTATTTCAATATTCTATATATTATGTTTTGACTACTTGGCCATATATTAATAAGAAAAATAATTTCACCACAAAAAAATCAAAGGTTTTGTTGTAATGATATGGGTTAATACATTGTCTTGTGTATTCAACAGATCTTCCATCTTCCATAGTTTTCTATAAACTCACAGGAACATATCCTTAATTTGAAAACTGCTAACTGGTTTGAACAGAAATGATTAGACTTTTGAGTCAAAAACAGTTTGTCCTTGATCCAAGTCCATACACTAATCCATAATTCTCAGAATTTTTCAAAGTCAACAGATTGTTACGAGCTTTGCTTCTTACTGGGAAAGGAACCGCTTTCTAAAAAAAGCTGAACGTGATGCTCAGGCAAAAAAAAAATTTGTTCATGAAAATACGTTGGGCTGAAAGAGAATCTCTGGTGATCAATTTAACTTGTTTCTAACTAACATTGAACAAGAAATGTAGACAAGGCTCTTTTAAAGCCTTCAATCATGATGCTACTTTGTTAAATGAAGAACTGTACTGATTAGAAACTACTTTTACACTAATAATATAAAACACAAAAATAAATAATAATAAAAAAGACTGGAATCTTTTAATTTGACATGTAAATTATAAATCTTGGTGGTTTTTTTTTTTTCAAAGATTTTCCTATACCAACACCATGCATGAGATTAAGCTTCCTATGGAGAAGTATGGGTACTAGCATCAATGGTCTGAGAACCCAGAGAACATGTGCTTTTTTTGTAATATTGATATTCACAATTTTTTTTCATGTTAGGGTAGTCCAAAACTTGATAATGTATAAGACAGTAGCTAGCAGGTAGTTTAATTCCTTTGCCTTGGTGATATTAGAGTAGGGAAGATGCAATTTAGCCCTTCCCTCCCTACTTATGTGTCTTCTTTGCCGTTGCCTCTTCAACTTTATTCTGACCTGCTCCCTCCAAAGTTGTCTGCTGCTCTTTCTGCTCCGTCTTTATCTTTTATAGTGACAACACATAGGTTCACTTCCTGATATTCAGGACAAAAAGAAATCTTTTAAAATACACACATATAATCTGCATTTTACCTAATCCAAGTTGATTCAAAAATACCATTCCTTGGCAATGAAACAGGCTATGAAATGCAATGAAATAACATATCACCAGAGGCAGAAATAGAGACATTAGAGGCAGGGGCTATTAAATGACGAGGATGCATGAGCAGGAAAAGTATTATAACAGTGGTAGTACTAGACTAAAATGCCTGTGCTTGCTTCTACTGAACTGCATTTCTCTGCTCAGATATTCAACCCACTCTAATATTGACTTACTTTTTTTTGCTCATAAAAGATAGTGAGAAATTGTATTTATTTTCACACAGTTATTCAAATGAGTGCAAAAAAACAGGATATGACACTATATGGGTGGTTAGAGGGACTGAGAAGTCAGTTTTGTCCTAAGTATTTTGGACATCAGGAAGCAACAAAGCACAGAATGAAAAGATAGTTATATAAAAAGGTTGAATTCTGTAGTGCTAAGGGTTTCCACAAAAAAAAAAAAAAAAAAGATAGTGTGTCTCTGAGGCTAGCATTTGTGATACTGACAAAAGTAGTAATTACTGTGATCTAGACATTGTTAGATCTAACATGAGAAACATACAATGTCATCTATGATAGCTTTCTATCTGCTAAAATCTCCTGTACGGATGGCTGTCATTTTAGGAAAAAGACAGGAAACCTAGAAGATTTGTGCTGGTATGCCATTAAACTCAAAAATTTAACATATGCTCACATATTATTCATTGCAAGCAGAAAGAATAACTGTAGCCAATGAATTAATTTAATGAATTTAATTATGGAATTAAAAGAGAAAAAAAATCCCTGTGGTCAGTATTAATGATACGGATCACTTTTATTTTTATTAATTAATTAGCATATCCATGCTGTAAATGTAATGTTGTTGACCAGTCTACTTGAATATAGCCTTCCCTTAGCGCTTTTATTTATATAGTTTTAATGTTGATGCTCTTAATAATTGTATAATATCCAACTTATCAGCAAACTGGCTGAGATAATAAGGAGCCCCAGAGCCTCATCTTTTTAAGCTGAGAACTAGATCAAGAATTACAGTAAATGCTGTGACTAGAAGAAATAATAGACATCAGAATAATAATGTATACCCAAACTATGTTGATGTAAGATTTCTGACAGTCCCTAATTAGCAAGACCACTCCTACACATTCTTGAAATAGACTTCTCAACATGCTAATTAAAATGCACAAATCTCCCCTGTCATGCAGTAGAAACTTTTAACAAAGTATGTCCCTAATCTCCTATGAAACTTGAGCTTTATGCAAATGTGTGGTCAATTGGCCACACTTAAAAATGAATGTCTATTGTATCTATTAAATTCTAAAGTAGACTTCAAAAAGCAGGGGTTTTCTTGTTTCGGTACTGGCAAATCTGACCAGATTCTGATATCGTTAATTGGGCTACATAATATTGCACATTAATTATCCTATATCTAAAAGAAGTCATGCTATACGCAAACAAAATCCCTGGTGAATAAAGATGTTTCTTAGCAATTGGAACATCCAAATCTGATCCGTATTTACCAAGGTTTAGGTGATGCTAATTTGTTACTGTGTGAACATATTCATAAATACAAGTTTGCTGTTAGCTGACGTAGGAACAAACTAAATGAACAGACTCCGTTTAGAAACAATGGACCTAAAGGTTCTGATGCCTGTTGCACTAGCGTGAACATGATATCCTGCATTGGAAGTACTTATTGATCTGCAGTAAAGGTGAGTAGGATATGATCCAGTGTTCTGGATTCACTCATGGTGCCCTCGGATATGGGCTGTATTGACGAAGGCTCTGGATGGGAAAGATGCAAACCCTTTTTCTGATGCTACTGCAGCTGGTGTGTGTTGCACCTCCAGCAGATTCAAGTGGAGACCCCTGGAATAACACAGAATCATTTTGAAAAGCCAGGACAATGTACCTCGCAGGCCAGGACCTTGCAGACACAGCTCACATGGATGCGTGCACAAGGGGAAAGCTGTGATATACTTGGCAAGCTGAGCTCCCTGTGCTACCGTGGTACTTCATGCCTTGGCAGAGCAGTCCTGCTGGGCAGCACGTGTGCCCCTGGTATCAAACCCTAATTCCATCAAGCAGAGAGTGACTGATGGAATCTGGGAACCCTGGAAACAGCATGAGGACAGACCACTTAAGTCATCGGGCTCAGAGATCACCACAACATGCTTCTCTTCTTGCACATCACTTTTGTCTACTTGGGCAGACAGTTTTGCATCATTAATAATAATAATAATAATAATAATGGAAAATAATAAAACTTACTTTTCATTTCAAGATGGCTGTGCTGAATCAAACCAAGCTCTATTAATCCTCCCACCATTTTCCTGACAATGACCTGTGCAAACTCCTGGATCAGGATAATCCCTAGTGTGTGAGCAGATGCAAAGCTGTGTAGGAGGTACACCAAGTTCCAGATGGAAACCGGCCTACTATTGTTGATCAGCCTCCTGCAGACCTCTGTGCTCTCCACGTTAGCCTTACTGCTTACTGAATGTATTATTTACATCTGGATGTAAATACGTACCTTAACGGTCAGCTAAATATATTGTGCAGAATACATTTCTGACTTCTTTGCAGCATTTTCATATATTTCTTAATGAAAATGTTAACTTTACAGTGCTTGGAAACCAAACCTTTAACAGGATGTATCTACAACAAGGAAGAACTTTATGTTGTACTAAGTTTCCTTGCAAGTTTAAGATATTGAATATTAAAAGATTTCTTCGCATGGCTCAAATGTCAAACAGGTTCTCTTGAACAAGTATTAGCACTGGTGATTTTGCATCAATCCAGGTGATTTGCACCAATGATGAATATCATTATTTGTCACCACAGAGAGTTAGGAAGGATTTAACCCAGGAAAGAACAATTTAACAAGACAAACAAATCTCCTTTACATTGCTACAGTCAGCAGTGTTTCTTGGGTATCGTTAAGTGCACTTGCACAAGCAATTCACAAGTGATGTGCTGATATCACAGGAAACTGTCAGACTAGTGACATTTATTCTCAGGTTTAACCATGTGCATTCAATGACCAAACAGTTTAAAAGCTTTTTTAAGCAGCTATATAGGACTGTTGCTCCTAAAATCTCTGCTCTATGAAAACTGTTTTCCATACTGTTTTGATACAGATTATACTAAATATCTTTTAATCATTTAAATCAACAGACATACAGCATGTGTTCCACTGAACTATAAATTCTGAACTATAATATTTCAGAAAAGCTTATAATCTAGTGGAATTAATGTAACGAATTGTCATTGCTAACTATTAAGCAGATGTTTTTCTCAGGAAAACAAGGAGAGTGAAGACAAGAAAAAAGTTTATTATTCATGAAACATTAATAAATGATAACTCAACCTCCCACCCCATTCAAACATACATGTTTGTCCTTATCTCATCTCTGAATTATCTTTTCAATTTGCCCTTGCACCATCATGCTGTGTTGAACTGATTGCTTCAGTCAGATAACATACGGAATTGGGAGACAGAGAAATGTCTTTGCACAACACTCCTTCCACTCTGAAACAGTCAGATAAAAATGGTACATCAGGGTGTCAGCCTCCAGGATATAAATAGAGGAGATTTTTTCTATTATCTGTGATTACAAATAGGGATTGAGGATATAATATTTGAAAAGAGAAATGTATTTTTAATCTAATAGTTCAGGATCTTGATTCAACAAAACAGCTTAATGTTTCATGCTCTGTTTGTTCTTAAATAACAGGTAAAATTAGGGTTCCTGCACACAATATCAAACCCAATAGTCCTTTGGCACATATATTGTTGTCATTGCCTTTTAAAAACAGCTTCATCACATTGCAGCAAGCGCACAGCAAGAATTTGCTTCTCCACCTTACCTCAGGCAGTTGCTACAGCTATTTTGGGCTCAGTTGTATTTCTTGGAAATCATTCAGAAGTGCTTGACTTTTTTATCAGGAGACCTTAAGTAGTGCCAGAAGAGTCTGTTAGGACACTGGTTGTTTAGGCAGAACAAAGTGAAGACAGCAATACAAAGAAATGAAGATAGTACTTGGAAGTGTTCCTTTTGAAAAGTTGGTAAATAATTTACTGAGTAAATGAAAATTAGCACTATTATCCTTTATGTCAAGTATGGAGATGAAATTCAGGGACTTTGTGTATGAAAATGGTATATTCTTTTTGAAATATGTGACATGGCATCCATTCCTCATGGCACTGTCTCTGGTGGTGTAACATGTGTAGGATGGTGATGTTGGGAGAGTGGCAGCAGAGAGGGCCAAAGACTCAAAAATATTTTGACAGTTACTGAGTCTCTAGGGTTCTTCTCTAGGTTCTTTGAAGGAAAGGACCTTAAATGGGCACACCACAAAATTTGAGGTTGTTCTGTGGCCAAGCATCTGATGGATGCCTTCTGCGTGGATAATTTTCATAATTCCTGTCAGATGTTTCCCACAGCTACACATGAACGGTCACAACACAAATGCTTGGGGCAAGCCCTTGGGGCTCAAAAGGAACTCAGCTGATGGCTGGGGAGAAGGCTTTCCATGGCTGCAAGGAACATGGAGGACCCAGGGACCATCCTCTTTGTTTGGCACCCAGATCAGTCCGAGATAGGAACAGAGTCATCAGCCATCAGTAGAACAGCTTGACCTGGACTTAGCTGTGCATCCCAAATGGAGAGCTTTTAAAATAAATAGAACTGGAAAAAGGTGCAGGTGTGATGGCTTTCTTGAATGTTTACAAGCTGGCATTCACCTGCTTCCCCTCAGTCAAGATAATACTACTTCACAAAAGTAGTTTCACAAAAATAAAATAAAAAAAAAAAAAAAAAAAAAAGCTGTTTTGGACATAAAAAATAATGTTATGTTTGCAGAAAGACTCCTTTGTGAATATTTGTATAGACAAAAGCACGTACAGGGTATATCGAGTAGCAGACTCTGAGGCATAGTCATAAGGTATCTCCTAACAAGAAAAGATGTCTCTAAGGCTTTTCAGCTGCTATCCCATAAGTAAAAGGAAGAAAAAAAAAATATAGATATTGCCAAAACTTCAAATGCTCTAGGTGGTATGCAGTTTGCCAATGTTAGACCAAAGCATTTCTCCTTCATAGCTGTTTAAAGATTTATTTTCTACTAATTTCAGTTATCTCCCAGGATTTAGAAGCAGGTGTTTCTTCCTGTCAGCTGAAGACATTAACTTGGGTTCATTCTTCACTTTCAAGTTTTTTACAGTCTCAGGTTTTGGATAATTGTTCTTTGCTGTCAATTAGAGAAAACTGCATGACTTTGGTGACCAAAATACAAAAACACTTGGTATTTTAAATTAAATACACACTGACTGGGAAGTCTCAGCACTCATAAAAGTAGAATGATGGGCGCTTCTTACCTGTTCCAGTTTCCACATCAGCATTTAGAGGCTGAAATATATTTATTGCAATACTATATTTTACATTAGTATTTTACATTGGTATATTCAATTTTCTTTTTCACTTTAGCTGACAAATTTCTAGGAGTAATGTGATGATGGTGAGGAAATGTCCTGAGCACAGAGCCTAATGGAGCAAGTGGGCGGGATGGGAGTATGGAATCTGCTTGGCAGATGAGTCAAAAAAGAAACAAAGACAGATAATAAATTTTGTATTAAATGATGACATCAATAATGATTTAAAAAATGATGGCAGCATATTGTCTGAGTGTTAATTTCCTTCTACACTTTGACTCAAATATAGAAGCCAGGAAACAAACAAAAATAGTGTTCCTTCTTTATATGTTCTATAATTTCAAAGAATTAATATTCGATTGGGTATATTACTGAAAACTTGTTAGCCTGTAACGCATTTCTTCCTTCTAAAAAAAAAACTCACAAAATACCTTATGGCAAATATATCTGAAGTAGTGCCTTTTTTTTTCTTCTGATTTCATCAGTTGACTGCAAAGTCTGTATCTTAGAAACGTGTTACTATTCCCAATACAGTCACTGAAACTTATGAATACAGATTACCAGGACATGGTTTCTATTCAGGGTTTTGTTCAGCTGATGTTTGATGAAAACTGCTAACTGCTTCTGATGCAAATAGGATCTGCATCAGATCTTTCCCCCTTGGAAAAACAGGGAATTCAAATTTGATGCTAAATTTTGAAGCATCCTGCACACTTTAGAGAATGCAAGTTCATAGGCAAAGTATTTGTAATTTTTTTCATATAAGACACAGGTACAGCTGGTACTTTAAGAGAGTAAGGACAAAGATACAAAAATGAGAATACATTATATTTTCCTAATGTCTATTCTAACAGATTAGTTCAAATGTACTTATACTTTAACAGAGAGCAAGTGTGTATATAAACATTTTAGTGCATCATTTGACCTTTTATTACCACACAGTTTATTAAATGTCTAGATGACAGTGCCTCTGTGGTAAGTCAGAGCTAACTTTCTGTTCCTTGTGGGATAAGTAAGAGGTCTGTTGAAGAAGGAGTAAATTAGGGAAATAGAAGGAATGCGCTGATAAAACCTCAGACTTACGCTTACCTAAATGACAAATAGCAGGACCAAAGCAGTCTATAGCTTTGAGGTATTAATAGTTTTGCACCATGTCTTCAGAAGGGCAGTAGGAAAAATTGTCTTTGCTTAGATTTGAGTAATTCTGTAGAAAGAACTCCACCCATGTAGACAATAGGAAAAATCTGAATAGTTTTCGTAAATAATTAGAAAAGGTTAAGGTCCAGATTTAGCAATCCATATAAGAAAATAATTAACATATGTGGACACATAGCTGTGATAAGTCATTTAATTCAGCTACCAATAAAAATGAATAGATGTTGTCAATAGGACATATTAGAGTAGAGAATCTTTTATGTTGCCCACACATTTAAAAGTTAGGAAAATGCTTAAGGGACTTCTATGGTAAAGACAAATAATTGCTTAAAGAGAAAAATATCTTGCAGATTAGCTGTTAGGTCCAAAGCAGAATAGGACCTAAATTGTGTCTATAGGTACTATATCCAGAACAATTTGCTTTTTTTCTTACAATTGAATTGTGAGGAGGGAAAGGCAGTCATATCAGCTTTTCAAAAATTTAATTTTATGAACAGATATGTACTTGCCATAATTACCATTTGTGACCAGAGCGTGAGCTCAAAGGCTCACTGCCTCACAGAAAAATAATCCTGTTCTCAGGGTTCTGAAGAGTTTTCACGCGACTGCTTGAAGAAAGTTTATTATTCGACGCACATTTTTGAAAGAAAATATAATACCAAATAGCCGGAGAGACTATGCACAATGAGTGTCAATCTGCCTGATATAAATAAAATATGCATGCTTATAGGGCTTAAATGGCTCTCGTACAGATCTTCTCCTCAGAGAGAAGCAGCCTAGGGTCAGAATACATATCCATAGGGCACAGCAGTGAAAGCAGATAATATTGCTTGAAAGAGAGTACTGCTGTAAGCTGCCTTCAAAATTGGTTGTTAACAATGCTTAAACTTGGACCGGCAGTTGCCATGGTTGCAAACAGAGTTTTGTGACCAGTGACAGTGACAAAGAAGGTGGCCTCTGGTTATGTGTTGCCTGTTTCACATGTTGCTCACTTTTCATAACGATTTATTCCAATTGCTTAGCACTTCTAATGGAAATATGCATCCCTTTCTGAGGCTCAGTTCTTCATTCTTTCCCAGATGCTACTAATAGTTCAGAGCACTGAGGAATTAGAACTGGCAGTAACGTTTGAACATTTTTTTCATGAAGACTTCTTAGATGTTAACAGGTTAACTTTGCATAAAATCTAGAATTTGTCAAAACAGGTTTCAGCCAAACCAAGACAAGTGGGAATATTTTATTTACTTTTTTGTTTGTTTGTTTGTTATTTTAATCTCTAAAACTGGCTGGACTATTTCCAGATCCTCAAATTAAAAACAGCTAAAAGCATAAACTAGGAGAAGTTACCACAGCTATAATTATTCCAGTATCCACTGTAAATGACAGAGAATTTACCCAAATTTAGTTCCCTTAAGATTTCCACAGACTGTGGTATCCCTGTTCTTGCAGGTGTTGTCCTCTGCGCATTGATATGGTTTGTGGAAGACAAGAACAGTCGGACATTTGGGGTCATAGTTTTTTATTTTTATGAGTGCTTAAAAGGTCAAGGAATGACCAAAGTTTACAGAAACTATAAAGCCAGTCATGAAGCTGTGGTCACCTCAAACAATCGAATCACATATCTTCCCATGAACATGCAATATCTGGAGAAACTCACTGGGCTAGTACTTCACACCATTTCCCCACAGAAGGATTGGTCTAATATAGGACTCTGGCATAAGGGAAGTTAGGGAGGCATGGAGAGTTTCTTGGGCTTTTCTGAAGATATTTGCATCTTTTGTCTCTTCAGTCAAAACCCTTCAGCAGCACTCAGTGTCCGGTCTTCTATCTTGACTGACGCGCAACAGCAGCTGCTGAACCTCTACCTGCTGTGCAGAATAGCATTTTTAAAGTTCATCTGTACTTGCACAAGCTCTAGGGAATCTGTGCATTAAAGTTTAGGAGATTAAATTGAATTGTTGTGGCTGTAAAGTGAGTTTTATTTTTCTTTAAATATAAGCACAACAGTAAGTAATTTTTTAAGAGATAAAGCAAAGTTCCCTTTGCATTGCTAATGTTTTATGATAGATATAATGACAAATCTCAGTAATTTAATGGTAATTTAATAATTATTCTACATTCTTTACACTTATTTTCCCAGCAGCTTCACATTCCTACGAAACCAGTCTTCTCTTTCCTGCTCCAGGATGTCCTCATTGGCATCTGTTCTGGTGAGGAACAACGCAATGTGCCAAAGCCATCATCATTGTTGGAAGGCGTCACAGTAGCCTTGCATCAGCACAGACCCAGCCAGAAATTCAAGGTGAATCCACAGACGGCTCTTTGTGGGCTTACAAGGAGCTCTGTTGGTTGCAACCCTCCACAAGATGATGTAGAATGAGGAATAATCC
>JAWLRI010000307.1:3669164-3708056 GCA_034781795.1 Crypturellus tataupa
CTGCGCATTGATATGGTTTGTGGAAGACAAGAACAGTCGGACATTTGGGGTCATAGTTTTTTATTTTTATGAGTGCTGGAAGGCGTCACAGTAGCCTTGCATCAGCACAGACCCAGCCAGAAATTCAAGGTGAATCCACAGACGGCTCTTTGGGGGCTTACAAGGAGCTCTGTTGGTTGCAACCCTCCACAAGATGATGTAGAATGAGGAATAATGGGTAATCAGGACAGAGACAAACTGGAATTCCTGTTCTCCTGTCATATGAAAAAGTACAACATCAAAGGAAAAGCTCTACGCCCTCCAGTTTCTGCTCACTAAGTATCAATCTACATCTCTAATTATTCATTAATGGTCTTTTATTTTTGCACAGATATGAGTTGTCTTGAGGTATTCTGGATTTTTTTTTCTTTTTTTACTTTCTTACTCTCTTTACTTTCTTAGGATCCTCTTTTGCTCTCAACATAGTCTGAACTTCCCTGCCAACCCCATCTCTATCAATATCTTAGTGTGATTTTTTCTACAATAGTTTATGTTTATTCTGGCAAACTCTCATGATCCTGTGCCCTTCGTTTAGGCGTCTCACTTGCAAGCATTGACTCATTTGTCTGAATCGCAAGCAAAGTGATTATTACTACCTAGAAAAGAATTGGCATTAGTATTGCCAAGGTTGAGTGGGAATGTAAATGTCAGGAAGCTCACGGGTCTCCTATGAAGCTCTGGCTGGGTTTTGAAGCTGTTGTGTTAGTAGGGAACAATGTCAATATTGCTGCCTGCCCTGTCAATCCACAGAATGGATTTCACTACTAGAACTGTGCACAACACTAAGGCAAATGATCGCAATTTGTACAGTGCCCTGACTTAAAAGATTAAGTCTTCTATTTGCCACACAGCTTTTTGAGGAAGCTCCAGAAAACAAGCCAGGCTTTTCAGATGTGATCAATAATCCTCTGTGTCTCTTTCTGGACATCTACGACTTCAAATTCTTTGCATGGCCCACTTTTCAGAGTCAGTATATGACACTTCCTGAAAACAGGATTGTTCAGTCTGTTTTGAAAATCTTGACCAAATAATGTTTTTTTATGATCAAAAAGGCAGTGGACAATTACTGACTAAAGGTATGTATTTCCAGTTTTATCTGAATTGCCCCTAAAATTGAAATAACATGAAAATAAATAATTCATCTCTCTCTTGTAAGAATTATGCTACTTAGGGGACCCAACTCACTTTTGTCCAGGCATTTGAAAATGCTCAATTCTATTTGGTCCTGTTTCTCAGAGTATCAGGATTGTTGAGATATGTTTGTCCATGTTTTTAAAATATAGGTAAAATAACAATTTACCTCTAGGGAAGCTAAGTTATGAAGTTACTGAAGCAATTCTTCAATACCTACTGGTACGTGGCAGGCAGTTTAACCCTCCATGAAAGGTGTGCAAAGAGCATTTCATTTATCACAAGATGAATGTGTGAAATCACAGGATACACGTGAAATTACCATGGAGTATCTTACATGCTCACAATTTCAGTTCCCACTCAACTTCTATTATTTATATTGATTATCATAAATGGACCTACATGAAAATGTAATAATGCTTTCCAGAGGAAAATTATTTTCACTGTGATATTGTCAGTGCATTCATGTGAGCTAATACCATTATCTTCTGACAGATAAGTAATTATCTCATGTCATTGGTATGCTTGTTGACCAGACGGGCTGACCTTTAAAATAATAATTAGAAAATAAAACCTGCTCCTTAGAAATACAACTCACTCTACAACTGTGAAATTAGTTGAAGCAATTCGTATGTATAGCAAGAGGAGACACATGTTATTGCTTCATACTTCCCACTGCATTTTGGAGAAACGTGAGCAGCCTCTGAACCATTTGTCAGCATTTTTGTCTTAGTGCTAAACAGTACCTTTCATTGTGAAAGAAATAGGAGAGAGCAAACATAGGAACAAGGGAACAGCAAAAAAGAAGAACATTTAATAATGTACACCATAAAGAAATCAAAGTCACAGCCAGGTACAGAAACCTCAAACTTTACAAGAATTAAAATTATTTCTTTGTTTGTGAATTCAAATTGCAGTATATTTGAAGAGTTGGGGGAATAAAAAAGAGTTCAGATGTGGGAAGGCTAAAAGACAAAGTCAGAAATAGTGAATAAAATAAAATTATATATGCCTGGAAGATTTATCTGAACATTTCACTTCTAATCAATGTCAAATATTAAATGAATAAAATGGGAATGTTAATACAATGATTTTCTATTCATCATGAATAATAAATAGAGTAATTTACAATTCAGATCTCAAGTTTGCAAATTAGTTCTTGTGGTGAGTCAGAAGGCAGTGACCAAAGCAAATTTATCATGTGGACTGATGCAGGAATGTGGTAAATCCTTCACATTGCTCATAAATCATTGGGCTTATTGCTATATCTACTTGCCTGAACTTTTGTTCTTCAAACCATTTGATTCATCTCAGTCACCCTGAAGCTATTCACAAAGTACCTGAACCTGCAGGGTTTCTCCTTCTGTGTCTGTGTGGGAGTTACACGCACGTCTACACATCTACCTAGACACTGATTACAGTGATGCCTTTGCTTATCACTCAGTCTACAGGCGCAGGTAACCGCAAAACAAACTCCATGATCAGAGAGTAGAAACCTTTGCTGTGTATCCTCAGCACTGTTTGCTCCCCGTACTCAAGAAGAAGAGTGTGCCTCTCTTTCTCACCTTCGTTACAGCCCCAGGCACTAATCCACAGCCCAGCACTACGAGGCAGATCCTTGCAAGGTTTAGTCCCATCCCAGCTTACCTCCATCACTGGGCATTTGTGAGCGAACGAACCAGTGCTCCTGACAAACAGAAGTGAGCAGACAAAAGGATGCGGCACGGTCCTTGTCGCTTCAAAAGATAGGCAGAGGTAAACACCCTGGATTCAGTCTGCCAAACCTCAGATGCACAAGCTAAAATGACAAAGCAGCTATTTGAGACCAAACTTTCCAGTACCAATAAACATTTTGAACAAATAAAAAAGAAAAAGCATCATAAAAGCACAAAAGCTGACAAATTAACACACTTTGTATTCTTTGAATTTGGCTTTAAATATTTTGTAGAGGTAATGTTCTAACAACTGCATAGAGATTTTCTTCAAATACCAGTGCTTCTGTTGCTATTAATAATGATGATTTTACCACTTAAAAATGGTTGTGGAAATGTTTTCTTTCTTTTTTTTTTTTTTTTTTAACTTTTTTTTTCCCTCCACAGTTATTTCCATGGACCATAATAGATTGAGTTTTCTCTTTGGTTTTGAAATCAGGTCCTTTTTCTTTTCTCTCTCACTTCTTTATTTCTTTTCTGTTGTCACTTCCAAGCAGAAAATAAAGAAAAGAAACTGTGAAGAGAGGATGGAAACCTAACAATAAAAAGAGTGGGAAAAGAAAGCACCAGTGTCCAAATGGTAAAATCAAGTATTTAAGAACTGAGAGCTTTTTGTTCCTGGTAATGGTATAAAGATGGAAATTTTAAAATCTTCCATTTCTCTTCTTCCTGTCCCAGACTGACAGAAACATTGATTTATATCACAAATATGTTTCCAGCTTTTTTCTTAACTCTTCTTCTCCAAGCACATTATAAAATTTGGCAGTTAATTACAAATGGAAAACTTTTTAATTAAAGCTAATCACAGCTTACAGTAGGATGTCCATGTGGTTTTAAATATTCACCTGTGATCAATGGAGTCAGTTGGAATCTTTTCAATGATTTCAATGAGCCTTCCTTCTGGGCCTCATATTTTTTGGCAATTACATCTGAGTTCGTACATTTTGTAATAAATATGAAACTATACTTACAATTTAGTAATGCTATGAATAAAAAAGATTAAATAATCATGCAGAGGGAATCAATTTTAGGGATTCTCTGATGGCTACATTAAATTATTCTTTGTTTCTGACTTGACTACATGCTTTAATAGTCATAGGTTGGGCACATTGTGTGCTGGTAAATCAAGAAAAGAGCTCAACTCTTTAGGAAAATCCATATGAGAACAACACTCTTGCAAACCAAACCAAAAAAAAATCCGCCTTCTTTTTTTTTTACAGATCGCAATACGCTTGAGAGTTTAATTTGTTAATTCTCAAAAAACTAAATCCTAAAGTCTTTATTAAAAATACATCTGCTTTAATTAGTTATATAACTTCTTCATTATATCCCTGTGTAGCACAGTAACATGAAAAGAATGGGAATGGGGAAGGCAAGGAATAATAAGAGGAGCTGGGACTGCAATACACTTTTGAATAATTTGGCAGGTCTCTTTGCTTGGTAATGACAAACACAGGAACAGACATTATCCAGCCAGCTGCAGCAATATGGCAAGTTATTTTATGAAGGTAAAAGTTTGATGTGAGCCAAATCATAACAACACAAACAATACTGGTGAAGAAGGAAAGTTTTAAAGAAATTCACCTTTTTGCATTTTGTCAGATAATTATTGCTTTAATGAAGGAAGAAATTCCCCTCAAACCCACAAAACTCTACTCACTGAAAAAGCATGTCCTTCTTCATATGAGATTTCTGGCATGTTCCTTCTTTCATTATTTTCAGTGTTTTTTTGTACTTTGTCTTTGGTTTGTATTTTTTCTGCAGAAAGGGAGAAACTGTCTAGTTGTAATTAGCGGAGACGTCAGATAATACTATGCTCTGGGAACAGCGAGGTTCCAGTCTCATCTTGTTTCTCCTCCATAGAAGCATTGCCATGCCTCTCTGCTCCATAACTCTTTCCTTAGCCAGTCTGATTTTTTTTTTCAATCAGTTCTTTAAAGGAGACATCTTGTTCATAGTATAAAGGGGTTTGAGGGATGCCATGAGCTAGTGCAAACCCCAGGAGGAGTCAAATATAGTTGACTTTGCAGTACAGATCGAAAAAGGATTGACTTGCTATTACAGAAACCAGGAGACCCTACGTCTACTTTAGACACTGAAATGGCAGGATGGTCTTCACTGGCCTGGAGGAAAGCAGCCCATCACCTCTAATTATCCACAAGTCAAACTGTGAGTGCCACAGGGAATCGCTGCCTGACTATATTCTTAGTTCCTACCAGCTGGGAACTGAATACGCTACAGCTGTGCCATTGGTCATAGCCCTTACCGTTTGCTCTGGTGTCTTAATAACAGTATATATAGTTTCATCCTTGCTGCTCTCTCTGTGGGTAGGCTTTGTGTTTACACAGTCTGAGCAATGCCTGCGAGACTGAAAATAACCAAATCCTGCCAGTGAGAGTGCTTCAGTAATCAATGTCCTTGCTCCGTGCCTGCACCATAACGTGAAGGAAAACACATTGTAGAGAAATTTGAAATATTTTGTTTTAATACCATTGATGCTCTGTTTAGGTCTTTTGTTCTTTGCTTTTTTTTTTTTTTTTGAATGTTTAAAGAAATCAGTGAATTTCAAATTGAAGATTTATTTTCTGTGAAAAGCCACAACACTATACAGTGCATTTTTAAAACCAAATAGCTTATAGGAAATATTTCCTCCATTGTTTCCTATGCATCAAAACATCATGCCAATTTTGACACAACTTCATTGATCTGCAAAATTGCCCTGGACTTGCTTTTTTTTTTTTTTTTTTTTTTTTTTTTTGTAAACTAACTCTTCTAGTTTAATTTTGCTGAGTGAGAAGAAAAGACATAAATGTCATAGTTTAATCAGCTTTAGAAAAGGACCTTTCTGCATAAGGTCCTTGTTCCCACTGTTCACAACTCGCAAGAGAGTTACATACAAATAACAGTGACTGGACAGGGAAGAGATATGACTGCCTACACTTAGGATTTAGCACTCGGTGAAAAAAATTAAAAAATATATATATATATTTCATTCATTACACTTGCACAGTTTTAACTAATGGCAAAACAATTTGAGACAGAAATGTTACTGTTTAGTTTGTAATTATAAGTGTCACCGAAGACAGATAGCAGTTGTCAATATACTCATCTGGTAAATACACGGCATTGAAAATATCTCCACAAAATGAGCATGCATAATGAAGTGCAGAGCTTTCAGCTTAGTCTAAATAAGGCAATAGAATGTAGACAACATTTTTCATTGAAGTCGGATCATTGTAATGCAGAAATTACTTAATATTCTTGCTGGAAATCTAAAGAGGAGTCTCCCACACAAAATTTCAGATGACATTATCATTTTTCTTAAATCTCCTAGGCCTTTTGTAATAACTCACTTTCACTCTCAAAGAAAAATAGCTCTTTCTGGCTAAAGTTATGCTTCACATTCTGATAAATTGTGAAATGATTTGGCAGTTGCTCTGAATTAAGGATAGACATGTCAAACCACTTAGAAGCTAATCAAGAGCAAGTTAAAGTGTTGGAATGTAAAATAGAATTAATTAAAGCTAGGATATCACTGTAGATTTTTCTCATGAAAAATCTTCTCTCTCATTGTGACTAACTAAACAAAGAAACAAGCACAAAAAAGAAATTAAAAAGTGAACCAAGTGGTTCATACTTTCAGATTTTTAACATATTTTACTATTTAGAGGACATTAAGATTTTTAAAATAGATGCTTTTGTGCATCAAAAATGGCATTCCACTTGTGCCTCTTCCAGCATGGTCACTGAATCCTTGTCTGCCTTGAAAACATGCTAGAATCGGTCAAGGGGATTCCTAGATAGTTTAATTTCTATTCATTCTCTGTGAAGGCTAACTGCTGCCCTCCTCATTCAGGCTCTGGCAGCTGATTGTCGGTTGGCATGGGGTATCTTGTTGTCCTTGGGAGCGGTCTGAAAGCTGCCACTTTGCTTTTAATTTGCCTTCTTAGAGGACAAGTGCCAAAAGAAAATGATTCTTTCCAAACAAAAGGTAGTCCCCAAAGAGAAGCTTCTACTCTGAAGACTTTAGCAGAACACAGAAGGTGGATAAATATGGCTGACAGAGCTGTCAATCTATTAGCTTGCATAGAATATATTTCCAGAGAACATTTCTTTAATAATTACATTTATATTATAAATAATTACATTCATAAATGGATTAATGCCTTGACTAAATAAATACTTAGCCATTTCTTTGCACTGCTTATGGGTCCAGGTACAAACAGTTGGGTTTTGGAATGAAGCTCATCTAATCCACATTCATAATCATTTTGATTGTAATTCAGAATATTCTGCCATATGGTGAAACAGGGAGAAAAAAAAATGGAAGGAAACACAGACCCATCAAGATTGAGACATTATGGTTAATCTCTGTCATCTTTTGCTTAAAGGATGTTGGTTACTAAAGATTAATCCTTATTTCAAGATCATTACTATACTGCTATGCTTCAATTAGGCACAAGAGTTCTGTGTTAGGCTTCTTTCCAGCAAAACTCCTCAGCACTTTTTCCTATAAGAATAAGAGCTTTCAGCCAAAACAAATGTGAAAGGTTTTCTCAGGATGGTATCTTAGCATCTGAGAGACCCAGTGCTTCCATCTGTCATAGAAGAAGTATAACCAGGAAGCATAGCTCAGTATATCCTTCAGAACCTACTGTATGATGAAAAAAAAGGAACAAAAATATGCAGCTTTTTGCCTTGGTGCTGATCAGAATGTCTCTCCGCAGCTCAGAGTTCAGTCCATAGAAGAGGAACATAGAATGAAAATGAGACTTGTCATTCATTGTCATGTCATGTTCTCTCTGAGTCAGGCAGAATTTCACCTCAAAAGTCGATCGTTCAAAAGGGAGCAAAGAAAAAAAACTACAAACATTTATTTATCTAAAAGCTTTGCATTTACTTTAAAAATATGGGTGATCTTGCATTCACTTCTGCAAATATCTGTTGGAGTGGTTTAGTTTGCAATGTTTTGAATAATCAAATCAATATTTATTCGTACTAGTAGTGATGCCTGAGTTTTTGTCTGATTCTCCTAATGACTTTTTTAGGATTGACTCAGGCTATAGGTATGGTGTGTGATTTAGGTGACAAAACCACCTAATTAAGATTGAGCTGACTCATTCCAACACTTGCAACAGTGAGTTGGTGAGCAGTTCAATGAGCAAAATAAGTTCTTCAAGTATCCACTTTATAATTTAACTCTGGAGCATAAATATTGCTTATTGCTGCTCAAACTGGAGCAGAATAACAATAGTTTTAAACTCTGTCTCTTACTGTACCTGTACTGCAAAAAAGGAAAAGCTGTTAATGTTCCAGAAGTTTGTGAGATCAGTCATATTTCTTCCACCATAACACATTCTATTCAGATTTAAAATGTAACACATTTCACTATGGCAGACTACTACTTTGTAAGTCAGTTCTTCATTCTTCAAATAGTGTTAGTATTTGATTTATATTTGTCTAGCATAAGTAAATCTGGCAGAAGGCAATTAAAATAAAGTTCTCTAAGTTTACAAGGGTTTCAAGCCTAGAGCAAGCTTAATTAAAGTCAATCATGGGAAAAAAAGCACTTAGCCCTGCAGCCCTCCACATTTGTCAGACATCTGAATCATGGGAAAGGTTAATTAGAATCAAATGAGGAAAAAGTAAACACTAAAAGTGCTTTCTGGGGTTCATTAAATTTAAATAAGTCAAAATATGTAATATTCAACTTTATAAAAATATCCCGCACATATCTCTGTCTCCTTTCCTACACTTGCAGATCTTCTGAACTTCCCAACTTAACATACTTGGAAAACTTGAATTGTCCTTACAACAGAGCTCCACGACTCCATTTTGACACTGAAAAAGGAAGGAAATGAAACTTTAGTCTCTTTTCCATTGCTGGAAGAGAGTAAAGTGACTTTCATATAAAGGATTATTTCAATAGCAGAATGCTGTTTACTCATTAACTATTTCATAGTTCTCTTCTCTCTTTGACTTCCACAGGACAAGGAATAAGAAATAAGTCTTAGAAGTCCTAATTGGATACTCAAAAGAAAACCTGTGGCCTCAGATCAGAAAACCAAAACCAAACCAAACGAAACCAACCAAACAACCAAACAAAACCCCCCCAAAGCAGGCCTATTGATATAATCAAGCATGTCAGAAACCAATGAAGGATTATTTCAAGGCTCAGGAGCAAAAGAAAAAAGGTTCCCCTTGGAAGGAGGCTACTTGGTTTGCTCCAGCATGTAGCCCTGTCATGAGTCACTGTGTCAGTAGCACTGGCAATCAAAAGACCCAGAGAGGGAAACATGGATTGCACCAAATTGCTTGGGACTGAGCTTAAAAGAGGGCTGTTTGCAAAAAAGTGATTTTCTAAGGAATCCAGTACTGTGCAGCACAGAAAACAAAGTGTGTACTAGGAAAATAAGAACAAAAGGACTAGTCTGGGAGGAATACCACAGGGTAGGTGCTGGCAAGATAGCCCAAGAAAATAAAACACAAGTGAAAAAAAGGGAGTCTGATGCCCCATTTTTAAGGCCGTAAAGCGCACGTAGAATTGAAATCATAAAGAAGAATATAATTCTGTTTTGGAGACAGGGGAAAGTTGTTAGTAAAGGAATTATGCTCACTGTATGTCTTCTTCGAGAAGACAAAGAAAAGGAAAGTGTCCAAATTTCTAGACCTCTGCAAGGCATCTAACTACTCAAGTTGCTCAACTGCCCTTGTTGTCCATAGGAAATTAATCTATCACCACAGCATTTCTTAACATCTCAGTTCTTTGTCTCCCTTTCACGAATTAGATTCTTATTGAAGCAAAAACATTTCAAAATGATATTTTGTACCTGTTAGTTCAGCTGACAGCTCTAGCTGCAGTAATGTGCAAACCAACAAAGTACATAGATTGCAACTGGAACATAATTTGCTCTAAAGCTAATGGATTTCATTTGTATTCATCACATCAGCAAACTTTCCATGCAACACTAAATGGTGTGTCTCCTAGTTTCCTTTTCATTTATTGATACTCCTCATTCATTTCCTCATCTGCAGTGCCCACAGCAACGATGAATTGGTTAGGAAGCCATAGTAGAAAAATAAAGGAAAAGAGGCCCTGACCCAAATATATCTCATTCTTACAGTCTTTGGCATCTCACACATAAAAACACTGAATATGCGTTTACAAGCAAGGGGAAGAGCAGGGAGTCTGCTCTTCAGGGCCCTATGCAAGCAGAGCCCCTCAACCTGTTTCGGCAGCCACAGGCAGGGAGGGCCAAGTCCTGTTTCTGAGCCCCTGAGCTGCCATATGCACAGAGTGATACAAGGTGCTGTAGGATTTGCCTCTCGGATTACAAAACCAGAAGTGCTTTGGGGTGATCACGTGCCTAGTAGGGTTGAAACGGGAACATGTTAGTGAGAAATACTTTCATCCTTGATTGAAATACCAGTAATGGAGAGCCGATCACAGCACCAATTGTTTCAATTCTTAAATTCCCTCATTGTTTAGCAAATGTCTGGTCTCATTTCCAGCGTGACTTTTCCTAGCTTAACAGCTACCGGATGCTTGTTCTACTCTCCTGTGTAAACTGGCAGTGGCTGATATCCTTCCTTATCCCAGTGCGGGCAAATGCAGCCTTCCATTACATCACCACCTTTAGCTTACTACGTCCAGCTATGGTTTCTACATAACTTGAAAGCCTATTATCTATTGGAATCATCTTTATGCAACATTAAAGAGAAGACTGAAAAGAAAAGCAAGAATAATGCTTGGCTTGAAAATCAGCATTGTGGAGCTCATCTGAAATAGTGTGTTTTACTCTGCACATTAAACAAAAGATGCTCAGTGAATCTGGTTGTGATACATGCTGCAAGTGTTCAATAAATGACATTTTGCAACATTGACTATATTGGTACGACAAGGATGAGTGTTCAGCAGTAAGAGTCAGATAAACTCAAATATAAAGTAAAGTAAAAATGCTTATCAGCAAAGGACGTTGGAGGTATTGGCTATATCTCTAGATATGCAGCTTCACTGAGGCACTCGTGGCCTATATGACAGTCTGTCTAGTTAGTTGTTCATTTGAATTGCCAAGTCAATAAATACAAACCTCATCCTTTTCTGTATGAACTGAGAAATTTTAGCTCATTTCCAAATCTTCAACCCACTTTTTTTATGTCCTGGCTTGAGGTACTTCCATCATATTTAAGTTTTAATCTAATCACGTTAATTGGAGCTCGTCCTTAAGGAGTTTAATTAGCTATTTAGAAGGGGTTAGGAGAAAATTTCCTGCTGTTTTTGTTTATTTGTTTTCTCATCTTCCTCCAAAGTATCAGTGGTTGGCAACATCTGGAGCTGAAAAACAGCATTTAGGCCAATATTCTGGAGTGATATAGAAAAATTGTGCCATTGATATCTGTTCATATTCTTGAATCTAACCAGTTGTCTGATTTTGACAGGATTTGTTCTTCCTATCATGGTGGTGAGGTTTATTGTTATTTTTCTTTTCCTTTGCATCAGAAAATAAAACTTATCTGTTGGAATCATCTGATTTAACAAAACTTATTATTTCCTTTCCATTGCAGAGACTATCATCACAAGTTGGACTCTTCTATTCACTACATGTAACATGCATCTTTAAATAATGAAATATCTGGCTTAACTAGAAAATATTCTTGGGTTTGATTTCAGGAAGCCAATCAACTTGAGTATCTTTTGATTATACAAATCAGACAGCATGAGTTAATTTTTCCTGCTAACCATAAATTCAGTGTATACCTCCATCTTACTCTCTGATCTATGTCAATTGAACCTCTCAGATCATTTGATGTAAAGCATACTTTTCAGTTTTATAGTTTATTCATTTTTGTAATTCTTATCTGAATCCCCTGCAGTTCTTTAATGATTGAATTACTGACACCAAATTTGGCACAGTATCCCTTTTAGTACTGTACTGCTCTCAGTAGCTGTATTTTTGCTGTTATATTGCAGTTTAAATAATATAGAAAAAAACACTACATTAAACTTTTCCTGACTGGCATATGCCATGAAGTTTTATATAATCTTCATCAGGGAGAAAAGCACGACATATTAATTATCTACTGTAAGTCAGCATCCAAAAAGATGCTGTGTGAAGAAATACTAAACTTGAAGGGAAGGAACAGTTTCCTGTTCCTTCAGAATAAGGACCAATGTGATCAGAATTAATCAGAATTAGAATAAGGACCTATGTGACAGGAACAGTATTATTGGTGAGAGACTAGGCAACACTGATGTATTTTACAGCAAGGGGAACCAAAAAATAGGGAGAGAGAGAAATGATAATTGCTGTTTATATAGTAATAACAAAAGCAGTTGGTTTGATGAGCAACACATGCATGATGAAAGATATCTCAAAAAGTGTCCAGAAAGCAAAAGTATTATTTGAAAAAAGCGATAATTCAGGGAGTCAGAGTAGAATGTTAAATCTGTAATAGAGTGAGATAAAGAACATGGAAATAAAGGTGATGCAGGGTGTGATTAAATGCTTAAAAGATGCAGCAAAAACATTGTGTTTCTGCAATGAAAAGACTGAGCAAGTGAACCAGAGGAAAGACATTTTTTTATGTAGCAATGACAACTTCTAGACCGGGTCTATAGGAGTCTATATAGAATCAATATAGGATTCTGAGGCATGCATCAGAAAAATAATATTATATCATTCCTGTAGAAAAAATGAAGGAAGGAAGGGAGATGACCTCACAAGACAATTCAAATGGATGAAAGTTAATTTCACCTCTTCCCAATAGGTCTGTAAAATTTGTTAAGTCAAGTTCTGGGCAGCTTAATTCCTGCAACATCTCTAAAACTCTACACTCAAATTGCTTCCAGTCTTTCCGACAAAAAGTACTTCTATGCTTTGAGGTATTTTCATTCTTATGAGTAACACATGCAGAAAATGCTACTATCAGAAAGAATGCAGCCTCCTTTATGATGCTTCAACTCTCCAGCAGTGAGTGAGTAGAGACCAAACTCTGCTGGCCAATTCTGTCTTCTGTAAAAAGCCTGATGAGCTGGAAATGCACTCGCAACTTTTAGATTGTGTGGGATATTGCACAAAAATAAAGTAACATTTTTGCAGAATAATAAAATAACAATCTGAAGCTGATTGTACCTGCCAGCATACAAAAGAGCGTGAAAATGCTCAGAAAAGGAAAGCAGTCCAAGTTTTCCTGAATTAAATCTATACCTGTATCATTCATTTGCTTGTGTCGTCTTGGCAAGGCAATCCAGTGCTCTGCCTCTCATCTACATTTACCTCAGGCAACTCAATCCAAGAACAATTACACGTTCCGATACCACAGAGTGTATTGGGGGTAGATAAGAGAATTTAAGATATGGCTCCTCCTTCCTTGGCCCCCTGGGATATCTTCACTGCGGTCACACTGTGAGATGGGACTCTAGCATGTTGGGGATAAGGGAGCTGCATTGCCAGCACAGAAAACAAGGAGAAGGGACAGATGGGACAGTTTGCACTAAGTTTGTATATCCGTGTAAAGTCAGGTACTGAAATCAGTAGGGAGCTTGTTTCATGGTTGTAAACAAGGCTCCCTGAACTTCCTCTGGCAGCACTTGCTCCTGAGAGTGAGCGTGACCGTGCCCTGCAGCTGTTTGGATCTTGATGTCATTTCACCACTAAATAAACTCATCAGAAATACACTTGTGTGTATTTGTGCTGCAGTCCCCACAACATATTTGCCAAGTGCCTCAGCACATCCACATGCACTTGGAATACCAAATGTTGGCCAAGAACTACTGAAAAGTAATTTAAACCTTTCTTTCTAACCTGACAATTACATCTTTCTAACCCGACAGTTTTGCTTGTGCTATGGTAAACTCCACCAGACGGTGAACATGACTATTAAATTTATTAAGAACTTTTTCAAACTAACTCCTTTTAATAAATACATTCTTCCTTCAGGACGTTCATCACATGAATAGCTCCCAACATAATAATGTTAAGATACTATCAAAAAGCTCTTTGCTTTGCTTTGCTTTGCTTTATTCTAGAAATGTATTTGCAGGTAAAACTTTCAGCAAAAAATGCAAAACACTCTCTCTTTCACTGTCATTTCTTCCACAGCAAGTGTGCAGAAACAGACAGGAATATATCTCTTTTATTTTTTTCTTCCAAGTAATTCCTAACCAAAGAAATAGGCTTTCCATTTAGATTCAGAACACTAATAAATGTGGTAATGCTCTTTAAAAGATTCAGCTATAGAACAACTATTCAATGATCTTCAGGCGTGAATTCCTTCTAAGCACTACCAAACATGCCAACCTAGTGGATTTTAAGGGTTAAATATGAGAAGACTACTGTTTGGATGTACATTGATGTAAATACATCATTAATTATCCTGTTATCTTGAAATTAATATTGCCTTATCTCTGAAGTTAATTATACTTAAACAAAAGTAACAAGCAACTTGATTATAGCACAGTAGGGAGTCTGGTGCAATATAAATAATTAAAGGAGAGCCTTCGAAGTTTCTTTACAATCAGATAATGCTATATTAATTCAGAGTAGATTTAGAAAAGTATTCCAGGAACCAAAAATTCAACAATCTGCTTTTTGGTTGTGTCACCTTTTTAGAAACTTAGGTTCATCCTTCATCTTTAGATCATGAAAAGAAAATATACATACATAATTGATAAAGAGTGGAATATTGATCAGAAGAAACTGTGGTACACCAGCAGTTCTTAAAAGGCAAACTACAAAGCATTTTCTGAGGGTCTGCGATGAATAAGTTGGTTGCACAGTGTTTCCTTTCCTCTTGTTTTTAGCTATTAAATAATGTTAGATGTATATTAGTCTAGACATTCAGGCTGGGTGATTTTTCATCAGCTGAAGTGTAAATTATTTTGTAGTATTACTGTCTTTCCTGAGCAGTTGCTGCATTTACTACAAGGAAGTCGTGCAGCCTCTGTCCAGTCCCAAGATCTTCTTTTAAAAGGTACTACAAGCCATGAAGAGCATGTATGATCCTGTGGCCAGTTTGCCCTGAAAACAGAGACCAGGCTAATGTTTTAAAATATGTACCTGAATAAAAAGGTTAACATGCTACCTGCAAAAGTTTCATGAGTTTTCTCATTTCATTTTAGTATCCCCATGTATTTCATTGGTAATGGAAAATTGCACCTGGGAATGTACTTTCCATTCAATATGTCTATGAAATGCACTAATGATTACTACTTTGTGAGATGATCTAATGTGTCACAGAAAAATTTTAAGTTTACTTAAGGTAACACACTCCAAATTAAACAAAATAAGTTTCCATTTGGTTTGTATATGTACAGACAAACGTTACCTTAGCAAGGGTCCCTGGCTCACAAAAATGACAATCTGCGTTTATATGTAAACCACAGAAATATCTATGCACTTGCTGGCTGCTGATTTTCTTTGCAGTGGTGTCAATCGCAGGCGCTCAACCTCAGTGCCCGTGATGCTAATGCCAGAACGTACTCTGATGTGTCAGTGCATCTAGAACACCACACTGGCACATCTGGTCTGGAGTGCTGATGAATAAAATAAAGAATATCTCCGGCATAAGGTGCCAAAGAAAAACCTGCTCCTCAAGGAACTTGTCCCAAAAGCCTACATTCAGCACTTACAGGATCTTAGTGGACCACATACCAAACCAAAGAAGCACGAGGCCCTCCATTATCTATCAGCAGGATTCTTTCTCAATTTGCTAAAATAATTAAGCTGTGGATGACCTGGAATTACCTATTGCATGTTACCTCTCGAGGTGTTTTACTCTGTAGTTCTTCGAACTTTGAAAAGAAAGCACAGAGGTGCCTTACAAAGACAGGATTTAAAGAAAAAAATCACAGGCTTTTAGTGTAGTCTGTTGAATTGTTGTTGCAACAAGCCCTCTAGCCCTGGGCCCAGTCCCAGGCGTAAGCATCATGAGGAGGTTTATTGGAAGGAAGCCTTCAGAGCAGCTGCTGGCCTTGACAGATGTGCCAGCGCCAGCACAGCAACAAGAGAAGCAGTTTCCATAGCAACTGCAAACTTTACTTATGCTCTGCTTTTTCAGTGCCAACAAGCAGTCACTGAATTACTTACTAATGAATGCAGTATGTGTATATAACTTAGACGAGAAGCACTCTACCAATATAGGCACAAGAGGTAAGACGGCATCTGTGGCAAATCTGAGACTTTTTTAATCTCTCCATGCAAGAAAAAAATATCTCTTTATATCTTTCCCAGTACATTGACATTATAACAGCCATATTACCGTATCTCTGACTAGTTCAGGTTTATAATGACATCCAACACATTCAAATGTTGCAAAATAAAGTGACATTAATTTTAAGTGTCATGAACAGCAGCAAAAGAAAAATGAGAAGAAAATACAAGTATCACTGGGAGGAGAGAACTACTGCAAGATACTAGAATATTTATTGCCTGTGCATGATTAGTCAGTCATAGAACAGTACCCATTTATTTTTCTGTAATGCTTACTAAATGCAAGTAGCTAAATTCAGCTAGCCAAGGCTTGATCTTTAAGCTCTGCTATCTCTCTCCCTTTTATCTGTAATCTCCCTTCTTTTCTTTCTCTCTTTGTTAATGAATATGTACATTACTGTGTGTGTGCTGTTTCAAAGACACCAGTCAAATGAAGTGAGTCAGACACGTGCACACAGACAAGATTATGAGAGCGGAAAGAATGATCTACAGTAAATAATCCGCTCACCCTAACTTGTAGCACAGGTGGTATGGCAAAAAACTATGAACTATGGTAAGCGATCCTAGGATATGGCAAAATACCAATGTGATAAATTAATAATAATAAAAAAGTTTTATTCACATTTTGCAAAATTATTCATGCTTTAAATACAAAATTCCTATAGTGTTGCTTAATTCTATTAGAACTGATAGGTTTCCTAACTCTTGTCAGTTTGAGAAAAATATTTAGATTTATATTTCTGGAATGAACATTATTTGTTTTCAAGAAAATGACATTATTGTGTATTGTGCTCCTGTTATTCTGTGTTTGGCATGCTGCAGTTGCAGGACTCTTCAGGTTTTTGATCGGCTTGGTGGTTAGAGGAAAGTTTGATTTTTGAATTCTGGAGGCTTTAAAAAGGAGATAGATTTGCCAGTTTTTGGATTTGGGGGCATGATGTATCCCAAGAATTATAGATGTCTCCAGTGTGCCTATGAGTGAGGTATTGTGGAGATTTAATCTATACAGCCAGTGGCATCTTGAGAGCTATTTCATTGATATTTGAAGGGGATCTGCCTGCTCATGCTGCAAACACCTACAGCCAAAGCTCACAATGAATGTCAAACACAACGGTGCCTTGTAGCCATTTACCTTTAAATTGCTTCTTGAAGGATTGTCTTAGGAGCAAATAGGGTCACAGCACAGTTCCAGATTTACCTGCTTCCTGGGATTTACTGGTAATGTGCAAAGTGCCAAAATACTTTTAGTAGATCTCAGGGAAGTTAGCCAGGGGTCCCCTCTGCCGCAGAATTAACTCCTATCACACCAGGGAGAGTCAGTGCCTCCTGCACTGCAGTGGGTGCGCAGCATCGGGAACGTTTGTGGATGCTGTGCTTGAAAGTTCACTTCAGGTTCCCCACCTCGAGTGACAGCAAACCTGATTTTGGAGGTCACTAAAGTGTGCAGGAAAAGTGGATTCTACCTGATGAGGGTGGGTGTCACCAAAGTTAGGCAGAAACTGAGCGAAGTTTTCATAGCCATGGACTCAACTTCCTTCATTCCTGCTTCAGATGTCTGTCATCTCAGGTGTAGCCGTTTGCATTTACAAACTAGAACATTTTGCTATAAATTGGCTACTCACTGATTAGAAGCAAAAGGGAAAGAAAAAAATGGGCATATTTGTTGACTATAGAATAACTTAATAAGCTATGCCCTGTGGTTCTGAAAAGAAAAATACAAACAAACAAACATTCAAAACATAGAGTGTAAGATAAGGTATTTTCCAGAGCAATCAAGAAGCATGAATGCCTTTGTGCATTTTTTGAGGGAGGAAACCTCATTCATTCAAGACCTTATTCACCTTCAAGAAACATTTGTTTCAGCTGGAACAAGTACATGTGAAGTGACTGTGAAGATGGAAAGCAGAATAAAGCCCCTGTCTGACACAGGAGAATAAAAGGGCTTAGCTTTTTTGACCTAGCAAAATGGAGGCTGCGAGGAGATAGATCCTATTGCAGTCTATAAAAATATCAGGAGGTGAACATTGAGAAGAGAGGACAGGTCAATGTTGACATAAAACCATACGGCTGTAAATCGGCTATGAATTTTGGGCTGGGAAGAGTACGAGTTAGTATAAAGTACAGTACAAAACAGGGAATGTATCTTGGTTGGTCTAGGCAATAATTTTCTCCTAAATGAAAAAATCGCAACAAGCTCAGTGACATCTTTCGGCATTATCAGGCAAGAGAGCCGTGCTGCTGTGCAAGATTTCCCTTTACAATCCATCGACCTCTTTACCTCCAAAAGGCAGGTTTTGCCCCTTTTCTGTTTGCCTTTAATGTCAAGATGCTGAATAAAATGAAAAACCTGAAATTAAGCTCAGGTCAGAAATCAGTTATCTTGCTTGGACTCAGTTTCATGAATGATTTGTACATGGAAATTACCACCCTGATAACACTGGTCTTGTAACTCCTTGTATCACAAAACATTTCCTAACCTCTTAATAATGTGGAGCAGGAGTCCTTTTGATTTTGTCCTTTAATTGACTAACACTTGCTTTGGGTAGCAGCTTAGTGTTACTCTGTTAAAATGCCATCCCTTCCAATATCTCACATTCTCAGAATATTTCCTTTTCTTTACTTTTCTTTTTGTAATCAGAAGATAATAATGTCTGGTGCAAATATATCACCAGCATGACAAAGAAGCCATTTATCTGACAAAGAAGCCATTTACCTGTGTCTAGCATCATCATCTGCCATATATATTAATCACTTTGCACCCTTGGCGACTTCCTTTTGCACTAAGGATTAATATTGCTCTGAGCTTTAACTCTGTGGATGTTTACTGGACTGCCTGATGTCAATGGTGAAACTAAGGACAAATTAATCAATGGAAATGTTTTACAAACTCATCATGCAGTAGCTTATTCAATTTCTTTAAGGATTTACTGACTCACTTAGGGGAGCTTACTTTTTACATTACTGGTATAAGAGGCCAAATCTACAGGATTAATTTATAAAGCCATTTACAAATTTTCCAATCTTATATTGATATAAAAAGGAGGAGCAGAAAAAAAACCCCAGCAAAACAAACAAAACAACCACCTTAACCCCACAAAGCAAGCCCTGCTTGGTCCTGTCAAAGCTTTCAATTCAGCTGAGAAAACCATGTCACTGCTTTGAGATCAGATAGCCTGAACAAAACATGACCTTTTTAATATTTCAGTAAAAGAGGAGCAGTCAGATGAGGAACAGGCCAGACCGCTGACGTGTGGCTGCCATCTGCCCTTTCCCGGTCCCGCTATACACTGGTCGCGCACACGTCATGTAGCCGTGACACTGTGCTGGGCACACCAGGATAGGGAGCTAGAACCTGTCGATCCCCAACGCACAGCGCTGCGGTTGGGCTGCCCAGTTCCCAGAGATATCATCTGTTTGTCCATAACTCCTAAGTCCCAAGGAAACAAGATTTTGCCAAAAAAAATTACAACCAAGATATAAGACATTAGGATGCAGTCTTCCTCGGAATTCTCTGCTGTTCAAATTCAGAAGAAGCTTTGAATGGTAACTTGAATATGAATGGATGCAAGTTCCTCAAATTTGCAGTATTACACACAAAAAAAATCCAGTGTATACATTTTTGGAGGCAGGGAGTGATTTAATCAAGAGATAATTTTCAGTCTTGCCCATGTCTTTGCCACAAGCCTTCTGTGCTCTTGGGATCAAAGGACGCAGCTACTAACCCATCTCTTATTTCATCCTCTAAGGCAAACTTAACAGCAGGGCTAACTCCTTTGTCACGGTTGCTAAATACTGAATGTTTATTTCCTTTCAGCTTATTGAAGCTTGATATTTCAAGAAGAGGTCACTTCCTATCACCTGACAAGAAGGCCAATCTGGCAGTACAGTAATGGTTTGTTAAGATTCAATCTACTCCTGCAGCGTTGTTCTCTTTCACACATGCATAATTATACAGGACATTATATGGCAGCAAACATCTGCATCCCACTTTGGATATCGAGACAACAGGTGCCAATTGAAACACAGGAACATCCCTCTGAATATGAGCAAGAACTTTTTGACTGAGAGGCTAACTGTGAGAACACTAGGACAGGTTTCTCAGAGAGGCTGTGGACCCTTCTTCCTTTGAATATTTCCTGTGGAGATATTCCACACCTGCTTGTGCAGGGTGTTGGTCTAGATGATCTCCAAAAGTCTCTTCCAATCTCAACTATTCTGTGATTCTATGATCAACTGGCCATTTTTATAGCAGCAAGTTGTTGTCAAAGAACAACAGGTAACTTCACATACTTGTCCTTTAAAGTTTAGTAAAATAAATGGACCTCTGTAACAGTAAAAAGCATGAGTAACTTCTTGAGAGAAAAACAGATTATGGATATTTTTCAGAAGAAAGAGATCATATTGATGAGGTCTGAGATTTGCTGAAACCAAATCCAAACTATGGCAGGTTCTCCTTTACATTAGTAAAGGACACACTAGGGCATATAAATATGCCTAGAAGTATAAATAGGGCGTATTTAATGCTTCTAGGCATTAAACAAGCATTAAAAACAAGTCCTCTGTGGAAGTTTTAATAAAAACAAAATTGATGTTTGCGGTTGCTGCATGTTTTTCATGCGTATTTCCTTTTCTCCTCCCAAATGCAGTCTCACACTTTCCTTTCAAAAGTTATTTTCAAGATTTGTTAACATAATGTTGTAGCCTACTTATTAACATGATGTTGTAGCCTATTTAAAGGTGCAGGTAGACAAACCAAAACAGACACTGTGAACTACTGCCATGTAAATGGTAACTGCAAATTTCCCCAGTGCTGGTACTGTCATACCAGTAATATCTACTGTGACATACTTTTCTGCAAAGATATGATATAATGTAGAAAGACAGAATATCTCGTTGACTGAATAGACAGGATATGTTTATCATCCTCTCATATGTCACTCTTTCTTTAAAAAACCCTTAGAAACAAAGCCTGCAAATACCAATAAGCAATGTTATTACATATTCTTGAAATGATCCTCTTAATTAAGATATTATTTGCCACAATTCTGAAGAACTGCTATTACAGAAAAGTGTTTGTGAAGCCAGCAGCTAAAAAAAAAACAGGCTTTTACAATGCAATTTTGAAATGCTGTCAGGTATCTGTGAATGTTCCTTAAAATTTATATATGTCTAGTCAGTTGCTCAACAGACTACAGAGTAAAAAGACATAAATAGTTTAAAGGAAGACTCTGCTCCTTTAAAAGCCGAAACATAAATCTTTTACTTATAACTCAGAAAAAAAATGTGTAACTTTGACAAGCACCAGACAAGCCTGCATGATCCAAGCAGTTAAGATTCTACGTGGACAGAAAAATTTAATCTGGGCTTTCTATGGCACTGGAATCCTCATTCACACCTCACTTGGAAGGTTATTTGGGCCTGTAAATTAGATTATGGGTTTTTACATCAATCATACCCAGGTGTGCATCCAAACTCACCAGAGTAATGGAGAACTAGGTTCTTTATGGGTAACTCAGCATTGACCTCCAGCTTTTTCAAAGAATGGAAACTTCTTCCACGTGCTAGCATGGGTAGTTTGGTTGGTAATTTGGTTCACTATGTTGCAGCTGAGTGGTCATTCCTGCCCTCCTGCTATTGCCTGCCCCAAAAGAACACTGAAAAGTGCACGTTCCTCTTGTCCCTCATCAGTTTGCCGGAGGGAGCAGCCTCCAGGATGGGCAAAACAGACCTTTTCCTCCTCATCCTCTCTTCTATGTCTGCCAAAATTTAGTATGCCTGTAACTGGGTTTATGCCATGCACACTGTCCACTGCGAAATACACTGAAAGCACTTAGCTATTTCACATAAATCTCTGCACCTCGCCAGCACATTCTGTATTAAAATATGGGAGTGGAGCCAAGCAGGATGAGCGATATCTTCACAGAAATATATTAATTTACATGAAAGAAAGATATGGAACCTGATTATTAAAAATGTTTTACATTTATATATTGATAATAACTAAAAAAAACAAACATTCTATAAAACAGGACATAAACTCATATTCTGAGAGCTACAATCAGTTTTCACATGCTACCCAGATCCCTCGCTGGTAGAAATAAGTTAGAAACAAGTGGACCCCTAGACACAATATGAATGTAAATAAATCTGAGAATAAAATAGAAAGCTTAGCATTGTGTAAATTCCATCTGATCTCAGTATGGGAATGTTTTGGGATATCGATATTCACATTGTGCAATTTTGAGGTTTGATTTCCCAAAGGAGTAAAAGTTTATGATGCTCTGTTGAGTGTACCTTACTCCACACAGAGCTAATTTCTACAGGAGGTCATTAGTTCTGTATGAACTTTATCATAGTCACATCTGAATCTCTTTAAAAAACATCATGCTTTAAAGATTGAGTTGGATGGGCTTGGAGATTTAAGCCTTTTTATATGCCTCCCTAAGGTCTCTATCTCTTCTTAAATCAAGACTTTCTTTCCATTATTTTCAAGCCACTCAAACTTCTTTTTCCTCCTTATCACTTTAGTTTAAAATATAATGTATTTGTCTTTTGTTCTATTCCATTCAAATACAGATGGGTAGAAAGCCCTCAGGACTTGCAGAATCATTATGTTCTCCTTTGCTTGGAGAGATATTCCAATGAAAACCTTTAATTTCTGCCTTGTAAGGTGGAATACAATGTTCTTCACCAGCAAGATTTAATTTGTAGTATTGTGGTCATCTATAACAGCACAAGTTTTATCACTACAGAGTATAACTACAGATACCTTCAGTCTGTTGTTTAAAGGTCCCCATACTTCTTGTTCTCATTTGACATAATCTCTAACATTGAGCTCTACTTTAGAGAAGAGACCTAGTAATATCATCTCCTGTTTCCCTGTTTTTAACACCTATTTTTTCTCTTTCTCACTTCTTTACTAAGGGAAACAGAAACAAAAACAAACCCACTGATTTCAGCTAAATCCTTTTCAAGTTATGAAATTTGCATCACGTCTTTAAACAGATGCATGTAGCAAAACAGCTATATGTAAGGAAAACAACAAGAATGACTGGGACTCTCCAAACGTTAAGTCAAATTTGTGTCTGAAATGGCACAAAACAAGGGAACACAGCTGTAAACCTTCATGACTTCAATTTTCACAATGACACATGAACGAACTAATTTGATTACACTTAAAAGTGCAAAGTTTTGGACTCTGATAAAAAAAAAAAGGTGAATGTTCCCTCCACTCCCATGTTTACCTCCATGATTTTTCTTGTAAAATTTCAGAAATCTAAAAATGGCCTCATCTATATTTTCCAGCATAAAATATTAGCATTAATTTCTTCAAACTTTTAATGGATGCGAAATGAAACACAAAGCTTCCTGTGTGTTTCCACCACAAGAAAATGACGGGTTGCGGCAGTTAATAGCTGAAAGTTATCCTTGCCATAGACTGTGGACCAATTCACACCAACATAAATTACTGGCTGCACTTATTAAAATGTTCATTTGTCGTTTAATGATGACTTTAAATGATAAGTCATCTAGTTTAATATCTTATTAAAAATTTAAGAGCTACATGCCTAGCCATTAATTTATATAATATCAAAGATAAAATGTAACGAAATAAATTCAGATAAATGTATGGGGCTATAGAACTTAATCATACTAATATCTCCATCCACGTTCTGGGCTCTGCCTGCCAAAAACTGGAAGTGTAAAATGGAAACTAAGTCAAAGATCATAGGGTGATATTCCTTCCTAAATGTCTTCATCAAAAAACACTTCTGATGCCTTTAAACAGAGCAAAATTAAATAAGTCTTCTGGAGGACTTTTGAAAGTATTTTTTTTTTTTTCTGAGACATAAAAGTAGAGACATGTAACACAACTGCAAGAGAATTAATTCCCACAGGAGTTATCCGGTGAACAGATCTCTAATGTGAGAAGTGCTCATATGTTAGGCTTGTGAAGCACTGGTTAGAGAACAGTGGTGAATCCACTGGCGAGTTACCAAGGAGTGTCCATGAGCCTGTGATTAATGGCGCTGAAGGTCTTTTTTTACAAATGCTGGTAGCACATATGGCAGTTTGACCTCAATTTCTCTAAATTGATCAGAATTGGAAAACAGATAAGATGGAAGAACTGACGATTTAAATCTAGATGGATGAGCAAAATAAATTGAATTTTGGCAAAAGGAATTAATATATGCAAGTATAACTAATAATAATAATAATTTTCTCCAGTGCCTGCCTGGGAACACATGAATACCACTAAATAAAAGAGTCTGAAGTAATTGGGAGCTGTGTGATGATAACTAAAATGGCTAGGGCTGCTGTAATCCAGAAAGGTGTGTTCTGCATGCCCAGGATAAATAAGCCCAGAGCAGCGGTCCTCTACCCTCGTCTCCCTAGCCTAGAGGAGATCAACCTCTGAAAGACTACATGGGTAGGATCAGCTTGAGAGAAACTTTGCTACCGATTTTCCTAAGACATCCTTAAATGTTTCCTCACACTAACACGCAGTTACACCAACGCTTATGGTGCGCTTGGGGTTGCAGGAGTAACGGGGCTCTCTGCGCCCTGCTAAGCCCTATCGCCATCTCTGCTAGACACCAGCATTCTGCAGCCGGTGGCTACAGAACAGAAATGGCAAGGGGCAGGGTTATCCTTTGTTATCCTCCGGGTTATGGCAATCACACATTTTGTTAATTAAAATTCTTCAACACCTGCTTCCTCCAACAGTTAACAAGTATGATAGGTCTGTTTTACATCTATCTTGATATTTTTTCATTCTCCTCATTGTTGCTATATTAAATTTATGAATGGATCTTGCTTAGAGAAATAGTTTTGGCAGAAAGTTTCTGATTTGGAGGGATTTGACAATATGGCCCTGTTATGTTTAATAACTTGGGAGGGTAGGAAACAGCAGTGAAATATTTTCCCTGTCTGTGCTTTGCATGAGCTATATTTTTAGGTAGATTTTCAGGAAGCCTTGACCTACCTGGCAAATGCTCAAATATTGGTCTCAAGAGAAACATCATTTAAAAAAGAAATATTGCATTAAACTCTATATGCAACTTATGAAACAGGAAAAAAAAAACAGTTCATTCAACATTAGGAAGAGATAGCTGCAACCATATAGCAATTTATTTCTGTTTAACATAAAATTATCGGGTATGTGTGTTGAGTAAAATAACATTAAGTATAATTTGATCAAGTAAAAAATTATTTACATCAATACTATTTATTATACCAACTTTTGTATTCTTTTCTTATCCTTCTGGATAATGACACTGGTATCACAAGGGGCTGTGCTGCATGACTCATGCATTTATCAAGGTTTCAGCTCCATGAAACAGTTTCATCAACATCTAGTCTGCCTCTGTCTGCTTCTGTACTAGGGTTGTTTTTGCTTAATGATCTTGGAAAATGAAAAAAACATGACAAAAAATAAGGAATCAAGGAAAAAGTCTGAGGCAGTTAAAAGAACAGTCTCTCTTCCTCACTGTTTTCTTTTTTTTTAAAGTCCTTTTGAGGCCCAGTACTGCTACTAACAAAAAGAACTCTATTCATTTTTAGGAGGTTACTTTTTTTTGTTGAAACCAATTTCCCACTTGGAATTATATTGCTTATTTTAAAACTAAAATATAGAGCTTTTAATTCACCAGCCAGTATAAGATTGTTGACTCTCTGTTGTCTCTGGAAAGGAAGGGTCTTTATAAATTTATACATGTTTATTCCTGGATATCTGTGTCCACCATCATATCAATGACGGTGGATCTCTCAAATTATGCATACTTTTTTTCTCCCTTGACATCCCTTGTGGAGTCAGTTCTGTTGAGGAGAAGCAATCCACTAACAGCAATAGTCTGTGATAGTTTGATTAATGCAGGCAGTCTTGACATTTGCACAGTATTTCTGGTTTATTGTACTTCACTCACAAGTTTATGTTCCTTCAGGAACTGTCAGAAATCTTCCTAATATTCTTTAGTGCCTAGTTTTGCATTTGGATTTCTGTCTTAGTGAAAAAGAGATCACCAAAAAGACCTCTGTTGTTCATCTAGAAAGCCTAGCAACATACTCTAAAATGAATGATTTAAGGGAAAATGAAACTATTTCATCAAATGATTTTTATCCATCTTTCAGAAAATTCCAAAAGCTAAATATAAGCCTCAGTATTCAGGGACTCTGTGATTTATGACTCTGCGATTTGTGACTCTACATCCACAAACGAATAGATTAAAATTAAATATAAATATTGAGAGTTATGAGAGTCACTGAAGCCATTAGTAAAATAATATTTTGCCTCCGCAGAGGTAAAAGCTTGAGTTCTGATTCTGCTGCTGCTAATATCTTTGGTACCTTCAGAGAAAAATCTTTCTGAGCATTGTTAGACCCTTGGAGAAATGAGAGGTGCTGCCTCAGAATGCAATGTTATTTAATCTTTCTGCTCCTCTGCTTGTTTCTTACTTTTTATCAAGGCATTCCCAGCTCAGATCCCCAGATGACCCCAGCTGTGATAGTATTACATAAAACAGAGACATCCCTAACTGTTTAGACCTTCCCTCATAAAAGCCAAGATATTAAAGTCCATCAAGAAAAACAAACAAACAAAAGAAAGGCAGGCACAGATAATTTGGAATCCTCATGTCATCTGTGCTGATAAGATTCTTTGTTCTGTAAGGGAATTGCCCCTTTTTTGCAGTAATCAGTCCCACGTTGATTCACTCTGTTCTCTTTTGCAGAATGTATTGCATTGTTACAACTTGGAAGATAGTAAAGCCTTGTACTGTGGACAGAGCTCTCCCAAAAATGAAAATGCTTGTATTTTTCTGTATTACCCTCCTGAAGAAGGCTCTCCTTGACGGAACTGCTAAATACCTTATTGCTCAGGAATTGATAGGACATAAAACTTCTCTTTCTTTAAGAAGATCTCTGATTCTAGAGATCCCTTTTCTTTCCCCACTATTGAAGCAAAATCTTTCTCTCAGGACAGGAAATTTCTGAGTTAAAAGAAACAACTCAACAGACTCATTTAAGAAGAAGGACACTCCATATGTTTTCTATATAGGGCGGGCTCTTCACAGTAAGCTTTAGTACACCGATATGGCTATTTTAATCTTTGAAGGGCCAGGACAATTTATCTGGCTGTTATTCTTGCTGTAAAGAAAGGAGTGAGATCAGACATGCCTTTGTGTCTATCATTCCTGTTGACTGGTTCTTGATAGCCCCTAACTAGTGTGCACACTGCAGCTCACAGGCATTGAACTCTCTGCTAATAGGAGGATGAGGATGGCGAGTTTCACAACCGTGCTCTGAGTCTCAAACTGGAGATACCCTGGTACATATTCTGGTGATCCAGAGGCAAGGGACCAGGGCATTCAGTAAAAATGACCCTGGTTTTTTCTATCTACCCAGAAAAAAAAAATAGATCTGGGAAAAATATACACGCAATTTACTCTCTCTAAGCAACTTACTAAAGTGATTCATCTCTGTAGACTTTCTTTGTGAAAAACAGTGTTCTCCCCAAATTACATATATATTTAGGTCCATTCCTTGAAGGGAGGGGGGAAAGGAAACAAAACAAAACAAAACAAATCCCCAAACCCTCTGTAAATCCCCAGTATGAAGGTTGAATTTTCTATGAAAATGTTGGGTCTATCTTAAATCTGGTGTAGGAAAACCGCCAGAGTAGCATTCTTCTGTAGGTAGCTTTGCCCATTAGGTCAGGTTGCTCAGTTAATCCCAGTAGGCTATTTTTGATGGGTGTGGGAGACCCTTAATACACTGATTCAGAAGCAGAACATGGTTTTGCAATCAATTTTTCTTAGAACCATATATTTCAGTTCAGCTGCAGCAGCCTTCTGGAGAGGTTTGGTAACATTTCATCATTTTGGCTCATGAGGAAGGTGCTTCCAGGATCTGTTGATATACATTTCTACCTCTTATATCTTGTAGTCCCCTAAGTGACTAGTTATTGGTACAAAAAGGTACACGGCTATATTGCTTAGGGAGCTATTGAATTTTCCTCCTAAGCAATTCTAAGTACACAGAAAGAACAGATAATCATTAGAGAGCAAATCAACTTTTTCTAAGGTGAACTAGACACCTGTATTACTGTCACAGATTTATCAAGCACAGTGGTATAAATTCAATCAAATAAATTATCTTTACCATCTGTGGGAACAAACAAAACCAAAGAAGCCCTCAGGTAAAAAAGCTCTTTAGAAAATTTAAGAATTTATATGATACATGGGTTGTAGGTGAAGAAGTTTGTCCATACAATAAGATCAGCCTTAACTCTGTGTGAAAAGCAGTTTCATCTCTGCTTTTTCTTTTTTTTTTTTTTCTCCTTTCTTCCAGGCTTTTGAGACTTCTTCCCAAGATCTTTTGCATGATAAGAAATTGAGGAAAAACGTTCATGGAGATATAGATACCTGTGTGCAACCTTTTGTTGCTAATTAGACCCAAATAACTTACTGTTGCGGAGAAGCACGCTCTGTATTTGTAGCCTTTGGAACAACCCTCTTTACCGCGCATCGGTGAAGTCAAACTGCACTGCTCGTGGAATTAATCATATTTAGCATTTACCAGTCTATGACAGAAATTATTGCAACAAATGTCTGTTAATATGCAAATAAGGCTCTTATTGCTTCAAGCATCATCCTGTAATTACTCAGCTGTTTCTCAAGTGTGATTTATTGAATCAGCAATTTATGAAGATGGAGTGGCAAAACCTAATTTACTTGTGTAGTTTCATTAATGGTTAAGGGGTAGGAAATATGCTTCCTGTCACTTTCACGGTAGTATTTGTTAGCCCTAGAAGCTGATATGGGCCAGTTAATTTGTCCATGCAAATTCACATACAGTATGTTTTGCAATCAGTAGCTTCTCAAGAAGCGTCTCTCAAATGTTTCCTGCAGTATTCCAGCTCATGGCTTGAGCATTTAGCTTAAGGACAAGCTCTGTGAAAACAGCAACAGCTGGTGCTAAACAAAATGTAAATGGTTAGATTAACTAACTAATACAAATATCTGGTGATTAGCGAGGAACTGATTTCATTCCTTCCTATCGTACCAATACTGAACACAAAGATGAATGAAAACTGAAGCGATATATAGTCTAGATTTTGAAATAACACATGTAAATATCAAAATAATTATGTACTCTAATTTTGTTAATGACCAAAGCAAGGGATTGGAGCACTGAAGCCAATCACAATATCTTTCACACAATCACAAAAAGATATATAACGTTTGCGGCTTTAGTTTTGTTCCTTCATTACTTCCTTCCTTTACTCTGCACTGCTGAAAATCTCAGCCAGAGGAATGCACGGAGAATGCAGATTAAACTGTACAGTCTGGTCCTTTAAACAGATATAGGTATTTTCAAATCCCAAAAGGATCTTTATTTTCAGGAACTTATTCTATTCTTGAATCCTTTTTCAGCGTTTCAGTCTTAGTCTCTCTGCACAACAATAAAAATTGTTTAACAGTTTCTCCATTTACATTTCTCCATATCAAATGCTTTGCTATATAAATTCATTTTAGCAATTTTTTGTGTGTGTGTGTGTGTGTATGCAGGTTTGGCAAATCTGTCTGTATCTGAAATGCAGCAGATAACCATAATGAGGGCCTCAGAGTATTTCTCATGATGTTCATATTACTATTAAATTGGATGCTCAGATCTTCAGAAAATAATCTGTGGGTATGCTTTTAGGTTTTATACTCAAAATTTTGGGGCAAGAATCTAAGTTATTACCATGTACTCAGCACAGTCAGCAGAAGCATATCATTCAGATTTTAAGGAATTTGACATTTCTCTTCGGCACAGACAGGATCAAGTTCTGAACAGCAGATTTCCTCAAGCTTTCTCTCATTGTTTATTTCTTTATTCCAAGAAATTTGGAATTTGATTAACTAGAGATCAGTGATAGTACAAAATGTTATTCAGCTCAAGAAAGGATGATCCAATCTGGCCTTAATCGAAAGAGAATATACATTTAAAACATATCTAATTTTGAGAAGGTATAAAGAATAATGACCGTGTTACAGTGCTAGTTAAATGCTGTTACTGCTGTAGAAGACATAAAATTTTAGAAAGATAGTTGGAATTTTGTATCTCAAGACAGAAGAATGATTATACTTTCCTTTCTGGTAAATTATTTTAAAACCTCTGACTTTGTGCAGGCGGCAGAAACATTCATTATTACACATGACAAAGAGCTATCTTTTCAAAATGTTTCATTTAATCACCAGCCAAGTTTAGTACCTAGTTTCAGTGTGTTGGAATAATGACAACCAACTGCTTAGCCATGTATAACAGATGCTACCCCCTTACTAAAGGTCAAAGGAAGATTACAGGATGCCGGTTAATAATGCATATCAGAAGAGATGAAACTTATGGGACCTTCAAAACTGCAATGGTCTGTTGAGAATTGTGTTTTGTTTTGTAAATCGGGCACTGATGCTCAGGCTTGTGTCTTGACATGAGAATATTATAAGATGGCATTGGAAATATGGGTCCTTTTTTTCACCTCTTCTTGCAATTACTGTCTGTGGAGAAAAAAAAAAAAAGGCTTTTTCTATGTCTCAAGAAGCAAATTTTCTGTTTTTCATAAATGGTCACAATGAAAAAGTGAGAAGCAAGGAATTTCCTCAGAAATGTTTTTCTCTTAGACTCTTCCCTTGATCTGTGTGAACTTGGTTGTCCAGCAACCAGAACTTTTAAGTAACATTTTAAGCAAATGATACATTAAAGTAGCAACACAGCCTGTTCATTGTCATGGCTGAGGAAGATGGGAACAGGAGGAGATGTTTTGACATACTGGAAGAGCTGGGCACGTGTTAAAGTGTTCACTTCAGTCTGAAACTAAGAAAGGAGATCCCAAAATGCTCTTAAATTCCTTTCCCCCTTATTTTTGCCCTGTCCCTCACTGCTCCTCCAAGTGTTTTGTTCATTGATTCCTGATCTCCAGGACACTGGCTGATGGATAAAGCTTGGGTATCAAGGAAGCAGGCTATCTCTGTCAGGCTCAGTGGCCCTTCACAACACGCTCTTTCCTTGCTCATTTCACATATGAAGCTTTACAGAAACACAGTATCAACTGGGGTGAAAAAGTTTGCCTACATGGACCTGGTTCAAGTGAGAAATGATGCCATTTGAACCTTTCACAGGACCAGTTCTGGAAAGTTCCTTGTGGAAGTCTGGATGTAACAGCCAAACCTCATGAGAAGGGATCAATAAGCAGGAGAGGGCTGGTGATGGGAGATGTTGGACTTTATTATTGGCCTTTATTATTCTGTCCCTAGCTCTGGCATTGACTTGCCTTGGGAAATTTACACAATTTTTATGCCTCATTTTCCTCTATAAGGGGGCTAATATAATTCTAGAATTACATTATATTACAGTGCTATGGTGATGTAATATGTCAAGTCTTGAAGCAGAACACCTGCCTCCAAACAGGATAGTGCTTTCCCAAGTAAACCCTATCTCAATCTCAGTGTTGACAGCCTCAGACATCATGTCCCTCAGACAGAGCTTCCCTGATATGGGGCACACAAAGCCACTTGTCTCTGCCCCTCAGGTCATCAGACCATTTGATTCTCAATCAAAACAAGCTGAGCATTCACTCCTGCAGAGGAGAATGGTCTCCTTCAAGGTGTCCTTTATTTTCATAAAGACACACAAAACCAGACAGTTACATTATATCAAAATGTGCTTTATTATAACTATATTACTGCCTGAGGTAGTATACAAGGTATAAAGTTTCACTGGATGTCCTTCACTGAGGTAGAACCCCCTACATCATTACACCTTCTGCTTACATTTTGGCCTGATTTCCCTCAGCTTTTCCACAAATTGTATAATAATTGGGCTAAATGTGCAATAGCAGGACTACCTGTACCCAGACAGCAAGGCAATAAATTCTTCTCATCCGCTCATGTGTGGTTATTGTTAAATTTTCTTAAACTACATCATCAGAATGCCAACAGCCTTGATTTTAATGTGAAACAAAACCACTGCTTTGCTTGCACGCAATGCCTCTGGACGTCTTATACGTGAAACTGAGAAGTCCTCACCTTCCAGTCTCCCGTCCGATACAGCAGATATACCTTTGGTATTGCAGCAGCTATCTCTTTACAAGTGGTGCAAGAATTTGCCTCCCTCATCACACCTGCGGGCAGCTCCTCCTTATGACAGCACCTGATCTCATCTCGTGCTGGCCTGAAGAACGTGGCAGTGGCTTGAAACTACTTCAGGTACAGGCAGAGCTGTTGCCAGGCAACTGAGATGCTTCCACCTAATAGGATTCCTTTTGCAGCATGGACCAGGCTCTGTTTTGGTCACACTCGGTAAAAATCCCGAAAGATTTCAACAGAGTTAGTTACTCTAAACACATTTGCTCGTATTTCTCTGTGACTGAAATTAGTTTTGAAATTATGCAGTTCTATTGGGAGGTCATTGTCCTATACAGATAGATAGTTTTAGCATGATACTATGCAGACTTGGAAAAATCCTCTGGAAACAGACTATTTGATTCCTCCAATTAGACTCAGAAATGCAACCTGACACAAATGACAAATTAGGAAAATAAAGGGTAATACACCATCCAAATAATGAGAACCCCAGAGAAGTGAATCCAGACGATTTAAGCTAAGGATACAACGGTAGCAACCATTTTTAACAGTTCTAGCGACATGTGAATGTTGCATAGGCATAGAAGATATCTTCAGGAATTGACCTTTTATCATAGCAAAAAAGTTAAAGGCAAAGAAAAAAATCTACTTTTCCAAATAACAAGGAATAATAGAAAAGGAATAATAGAAAAACTTTCCTCTTTCTGAACTAATATCACAGAGAAAATTGCCAGTCTCATTTTAGTAAAGAAATGCAGAAGACACTGTGACATCACACCAACACACATCTTAGGGCCAAATATAAAAAAGGGGATTCCTTTAAAACTTTCAGAAATGACTATATCTTCCTTTCCAAAATCAGGCTTCTCTAAAATCAGAACATGGAAATCTTTCAAATGTCTCATACCTTTGCATGGAAGATGGCACCACCTTGAATAAGCATTGCGCAGCTCTAGTAAACAGAATGCTAAATCAGATCCTCGGCATCTAAGATTTGGTATTTCAGATCTTCTTTCAAAATCAGAATAAAATAAATATTATTAATTACTATATAAGTAAGGCCTTCATAGGATATTAAATCCATAAGGAGATTGGAATATTTGACAAATAATAAGGGACATTTCCTCCTTTCATTCATTCTTTTTTGTCTTATTGCCATATTTCAAACTGTATTAATTTTTGATTATAGAGAAATAAATTAATATAGATTTATGCTGGCTCTAAATCTAATATTGAGCTAATGTTCCTATTCTTTAGAAATCTAGTACTACCTCTGAAATATAATATAGCATTTTAGAAGTTTAAAACTTAAATTTTTGAACTTAAAAAACAAGAACAGGTTTAAAAATATATATATAATGTATTTCTTTAAACATCAAAAGTATCCCATTCTAATATTCTCAAGTGTTGACTCTTTGGAAAAAAATACCAAAACCAAAGTGTCATGAGAATTTTTGAATTTTGGCAGACTATTATCTCTAAGTGAACATATTTCATGAAAAAAAAATATTGAATGATTATTTACTCTTTGCGTACAACCCATTTACATAAAAGTAGAATAGAACAACTGCGTTCTGTATTTTTTTTCCTTTCTCACCTTCTCTAAAGGTGATCCTAAGAACAACTGTCTGTAATATGTTTCCCATCTACACTAGCTGTTTTAGAGTTGAAATTCTTCTGGAGTTATGAATTGAAGTTAAACATTTGCTTAAGGCAGAATTTTATTCTTTTGCGCTCTAGGAGAAGGAAATGCAAACTACATTAAACTAGGCCTGCCTGAGATTTCTACTGTTGTTGAAGAAACTGATTGCATTGTTTCCCACCAAACAGTTAAATTGATTGTGGCCACTGGCTTTCCAGCCCTTCACACGCTCACAAAGGAGAATCTATATGTGAGAATCACAGAGTTAGTTGCATAATTAGTTTTAATTGTCATTTTACAAAGTTCTCTGAATTTCCCATTCTGAAGAGATTTTGAGCTATTTAAAGCAAAATTAGAATTTATTCTCAATTATATAACTGTTAAAAATTGGTCAAAGAAACATTGTGCATTTAATTAAAAATTATAATGTAGTTCCCCCATAATCCACAATTAAAGAAACCATTTTACAATTAGACTGAACATTTCTATTTAAAGATAAATTTATGAGAGAAAAAGAATTTCATTAAAGGGTTTTTATGAAGACAATATTAGAAACCTATGCCTTTCTAATTAAAACCTTAAATTCATTACTCTGTGCTAAATTACTTAAATCCAAGTATCCAAGAAAATAATTTATGTTCTTCTATGTTTTCAATATATAATTGTAAGTTAAAGAAAGTAAGGCTTGTTGATGTTTCCCAATACTGTCAAGGACTTTTTGGGATTTTTACCTTACTATTCCAGACTTGTTGAATTTTTTTTCTTGTGCAGCTGCAGATATTCAAAACATTAAGTAAATATTCAGTTATATAATACTGCAAAGATGAGTTAGTCATATTTGACCCAAGGCCACTATTCATATCTTCTATCTGACAGGAACTGAATAGTTATCAGAGAGGGATGAATCAAATGCCTTTTTTTTTCCTCCTTAAATTTGTATCCAAATACCATAGTTGGATTTGTCATGGTAGTCTTTGTCCTATTTATATCTTATGCTTATTTCAAATACACTTAATCATCAACTTTTCACATTCTTATTGTTGTGGTTTGATGTGTATGGCAAATTTGGAAAGAGATGAATCCCCTTGTGTTCCAGCCAATCTCCAAGGTTAGAGGTGACTGGATGCATCTCTTTATAGGCATACTAAATATTGTGGTAACTATGGGCCCAACTCTGTCAGAATCGGATTCACAAACGGTCTGTCAACTGAAGGTCCAATTGTCTTCCAAACAGTGAATGGAGTTCACAAATAGCATGATCAGCTATAGGCCTGACTCTAGCAGTATCAGGTTCATGAACGGCCTGTTGACTGTTAGTCCGATCGCCTTCAAAACAAGTAGTCACCTGTTGTATAGAGTTCACAAATAGCATGATTTATTCAAAGGCAACATTTAGAGAACAGGTTTCAGATGTCAGTACAGGAAATTCTCCACTACAGTGTGAGGTCCTTAGCTAGTGCCTAAGGTACAAATGTGCAATCATCACTCACCCAAAAGATGGAAGAGCGCTGTCAGTCTTGAGGAGTCTCCTCAGGCAGTGTCCTGACCCGAGGGAAGGAAAGATTTGCAGCCTGTTGACTGATCCAGAAGTTACAATGGAGTCTTCCCTCTCTCCTCTTCTTTCTTTGTTCTTCCTTAGTTCTTCTTCCTTGCTCCTTTCCCAGTTCCTTCTTCCTCGCTCCTTCATTCACTTTTTATATATTTTCTTTTACACTTTGGTGGAGCTTGAGTGACTCCAGTCATACTTACTTTCATTATTGACTAGTTTAAAAAAAAACTTCCGTGTTAATTGAAAATCTACAGAGCATGCTCAGTGAGGAGTGGTCATTCCTTGGAAGCCAGTAACTTCTAGAATGGGGTTGTGTATTGGTATTATAATAAGATTAGAATGAGGAAATGTTTGAGCCAAGTCCATTAGAAGGGAGTGATCCGCCACCATTGTTGGCCCAGCAACAGACATCTTATCGTACTGCCACCTCTGCAGGGAGTACAACAGAGTTTGGCCGCGGTGTCTTCACTCCGCTCCACCCTCCACACACTCATCAGCTACACGGCACCATCAGGTTACCATCTCCGCAGGGAATGCAAGGAAGTTTCCCCGTGGTGTCTCCGTTCTGCTCCACTCTTCGTTTGCTCTTATTAATGCATGTTAGGAGGGCAGACTGTGTTGCCCAGGAATCGTGCAGAAGTAGGTTCTGTATATACCGACCATCTCTCACCTCAGGCAAGCCTCTGTAATGCCATAACTTCTGTTAGGTCCTAGTTTTTCTCTCATTTCCCGTTTCTTGAGGAATTTTCTCACACGTATCATGTCTTCCCCCTATTCCCAGTACCCTTTACTTAGTCAAAAAGCAGATGTGTGTCCACATAAAATCCAAAAGAGCATGCTTCACATAAGGACAGAAATGAAAGGAAAAGCATGTTTAAACCCAGGACCTTCCTTTGTAAAGTGTGATAACTGCTCATTTTCTTATAACCTGGACAGGGAGAGATTACCTGTAAAATCCTATGAAACAAAACAGGGTAAAAAATAAAACTCAGAAAAAATCATCAGACTCTTTGGCTTCCCTTTTCTCTTTTCCTTTCTCTCTCTTTCCCTTTTTCTTTTCCTTTCCTGTTCTCTTTTCCATTCTCCTTTTTTCCCTTTCCTTTTCCCTTTCCTATGTTGCAACTCAAAAGTAATCATCATCCCTCACACACATAAGTTCCAGGGAACTTCCTCACTTCCTGGCTAGTCTGTGTTCTGAATCTCATCCATCTGGTCCTACCATAGTCATTACACTAATTACCTTCCTCATCTCTCTCAGTCTCTGGGCTAATTGTCAATATAACCTCCCCCGCCACAACTTTTCCTAAAAGAAAGAAAGAGAGAAAAAAGGATTTGAGAAAGGGGAAGAATAACTGGGCAGCATCAAGGGGAAAAATAAAAGAAGGATAAGGCAGGCCAATCTGTCATGCCCCACTGCTTATGTCAATTAGGAAATTCCCCTCTAGAAACAGGCCATCTAGAGCTAAATATTAATTTTGGCAGCTAATATCTGATCACTTTCATCTTGATGATGTTGGCTATGGTTCTCGTCCAGTGATGTGAGGTGGGGACTTGATTGAATCCTCTGTAATTAAACAAGTATTTCTGTAGTGTATGTAACAACAGGCTGCAGTATAGCTCAATATATTGCTGATTCAAAGTCATATGAAGATTTTCAGATTTTACTTGAAAAATCATCTTGGTTTTGCATACTAGTATAAAAAGTAAACCTAAAGTTATGAAGAAGCTTAAAGGAAGTTATGAAGAAGCTTAAACGAAGTTTTTTTCTTGCGTTTTACAAGTGTGCAGAGGATCGCCCTCCTGCTTGTTTCCTTTCCCCATGCACTCAGTGCATTTCTTCCTCTTTCTGTGAGCCTTTTGCTCAGGAAAACAGTGACCTCCAAATCAATACCTTTAGCGATTGTAGCAGTCTAAAGCATGGGTTTTGGCTGCGTTGGTGGTTTGGGGGCAGATGCTCCCCGCAGGGGGTCCCACAGGAGCTTAAACTGTTCTGAAAGAAATGACTACTTCTCCACCCAGGCTAATGTGCCTTTGGGTTTACCCAGGGTGAGCACAGGTCAGGCCCGCAGCTAGATGTTTTGTCAGTGTGATCTTAACACTCTTTAATAAAACTATAAAAATGAATTAAATTTAAAAGGTATTTCATTTTAAAGTATCATAGCACGTGTTCTCCCAGTATTGAGTAATTAATATTTAAAAGAGTATTATTTTCTTTTTTTTTTCTTTTTTTTTTCCCAGACTATTTCATAAGCTATCAAGCTATCTATGAAGTATATATAAAGAACTTATTTTATTTTATGGACAGAATCAAATTGATGTTTTCCCTAGCAACTTTACAAGAAGAAAGAAATTCCAGCCTTCTTCATGCTTTCGTATAGATTTCTGTATTTACCATGCAAATATCTGTTTCTGTATTTACCATGCAAATATCTTCCATCTTTACCATGGAAATATCTTCCTCCATGAAGAACATAAAGGCATCGATTGGCAACTATAATCAATGAAGCCACATTCTGCCTACATTTGTACTGCAGCTCTGATCCATGTTCTGATATTCACTGCCAATGCTATTCTTACTATTGTACTAATATTAAGTGTCAGAGGGGAGCTGGTAAAGCATTTGCAATATAAAAAGAGAATACCAGAGCTTACGTAACACTTTTTGCCTCTCTCTCCTCCAGAGTGTATCATGAAAGATGTAAGATATGTGAGGAGCAAAGTGCCTGAAGCATCTTTCATGTAAAATTAATTGTAAGAGGCATTGAAGAAAAAACTCTATAATTGTCTCCTAGTAAAAAAAAAAATGCCCATATAACCAGTCTATACCATATGATTACATCAGGGTCTTCTGTTCAGGTACCTGTCCAATAGGGCACTAGTATATATTTCAGCAAATTGTGAAATGTGTGAGAAACAGGTTAAAGAGTACACTGAAGAGTGAATTGCTTGAGGTTTGAAATTGCTTGTGAATTATAGCATGGACATACATTAGTATAGACTAAATCACAAGTCCTCCTTCAGTGTTCCTCATCTCACATACCTTCTTGTCTCTCCTACCTAGGTCATTTCTTGTCATGCCTGGGAAAGCTGAGTTGAAGAAAGCTGTACCAGACTCAAACATTTTGCAGTTCCAGTTTCCTATTCCTGCTCCTGCTGCTAGTCCCACATAGTTTTCCATAATTTATATTGTTCATACTAGTCTCTGTTCATGTGGTCACCTATATCCCTGAAAGCCAGGATTGGAGGTGAATTGACCACTAAGCTGATGGACTGCTATTAATCTCAGGAACAAAACTGGTACAAATAGCATCATATTGGACTGCCCAAGATTCAGTGGAAACCTCCTGAATGAATCTCCTAAACACACTAATGGTTCTTCCTTCCTTCCTCCCTGTGGGAGCTGACACCACTGGAGTACTCACACAGAGATTTTCCAAGAGAGTTGTTTTGCTGGAAACTTAAACCCTCCTCCTTGTGACTGCCC
>JAWLRI010000307.1:3711789-3723269 GCA_034781795.1 Crypturellus tataupa
TCCTGAGCACCTTCTTGTCCTCCATGTGCCTGGAGACAACAGCCAGCACGAGCCGTTCCATCACTTTTCCAGGTACACAGGTGAGACTGACCGGCCTGTTTTGCCTGGGTCCTCCTTCTTGCCTTTTTCGAAGACTGGCGTGACACTGGCCTTCTTCTGGCACCTCCCCCGTTCTCCAGGATCTTTCGAAGATGATGGAGAGTGGCTTAGCCAGGACATCTGCCAGCTCCCGCAGCACTCTGGGGTGCATCCCATCAGGGCCCATGGATTTGTTGGTATCGAGGTTCCTTAGGTGCTCTCTGACACAATCTTCCTCTACCCTGGGCAAGTCTTCCTTTCTCCTGGCTTCTTCTCTTGTCGCTAGGGCCTGGGACTCTACAGGGCTGCCCTTGGTAAACACCGAAGAAAAGAAGGCATTCAGCACTTTCAGTAGTGGCCACTGACAGAACTAGAGGAAATGGCCACAAACTGAAGCATCAAAAGTTCCAAAGAAACTTAAGGAAAAATTTCTTGACAGTGACGGTGACAGAGCACTGGAACAGGCTGCCCAGAGATGTTGTGGAATCCCCTTCTCTGGAGATCTTCAAAATCCGCTTGGATGTGGTCCTGTGCCACGTGCCCTAGGTGGCCCTGCATATGCAGGGAGGTTGGACTAGATGATCTCTAGAGGTCCCTTCCTATCTTAGGCATTCTATGATTCTATGTTACTAGAAGATAGGTCTTTATAAAGGGATGAAGAGGGAAGTCTGGATATTTCCCTCATTCTACTACAAGACTACTATTTTTAGAATATGTTGGTACTTTTTGTCCAAAATACAATTTTATCTGAAAGTTTTGAACAGTCAAAATTGAAAATTTAGTGAAAATAAACCAGTACTGAGGAATGGTGGAATTTGTAGGAAAAAAAAAAAAAGGAGAAAACCATGCAGAAAAGTCAGTGAGTCAATGGGTTGAATTTGGTATTAGTTAAAGAAGATGTACAAAGTTTTATTATATTTATGATTCCATGCATTTTCTTTAATTAATAAGATTTCCATATCCAATTTCAAAAAAGGAAATCTGCATGATTGTTAAGAATAATAGCTTTTTCAATTCTTTTGAAAGAAAATTGAATGGTAACATTACACTGCTACCAGTATGAAATGGAATTTCAGCACTGTCAATAATATTGTGGAAAACTCAATTTGTCCCACAAACTTTTGTGTTGAGCATTTCATGAAAAAAAGAAAATTAAAAAAAGGGTACAGATTATGAAGCACTTCTATTCCAGGAGTAAGGAAAATTTTAAGGAAAAGAATATCATTCAGATGTTTTAAAATTATCACACCCATAGAGCTTGTTTCTAGAAATCTTATCAGAGCTCGCTCTGGAGCAGGGATATTTAATTTTGGTAGAAAATTTCTGCAGACATTGTAATATGTTGGAAGAAATCTGCCATTGTGCCATATTTTTAAGAAGTGAATGGGACTGTGAAAATACCTATAAAACTATCATCAGCTTCATACCAGGTATAATAATGGAAGGAGTGACAGGGGAATAGCTTTTAAAAATTTGAAAAAATAAAATACAAAGTCATTGTCTTTTCCCCTCTCACACCTTATTTTTTCATTCCTCACAGTTTTGATCCTGCCCACAGGTTTTTCCCATGCCAGGTTAAGGGTGAGATGTTAGGGAGGGGAGGAAGGCCAGTTTCTTAGAAAGGTTGATGTTTGGTGGATATTGAGATGCAAAGGGAGATGGTCAGTTTTCAAGGGGAAGAGAATAAATAAAGGAACAGATGACCTGGATACAGTTTAGGAGTGTAAATGTGGGATCATCCATTTAACAGAAGGGAGTCTTCACCTCATAAATAAAGTAGGGCAATACAAATCCAGAGAAACACAAAATCTAAAAGCAGCAAAGAGCTGCTGATCTGTGGAGTCATCATGGTGCATTTTCTAAAGGGCTTCCCATGATGCAATCAGGAAAATCCTGGGGCAGCCACAGTAAATGCATCTAGCAACCCTTCTTTTCTTCTTGTAAGGTAAACATGACTTCTCATATTGGATTATATTATATAGTGTAGCTTTTTTGTTTTCTATTTGATAAGTATATGTAGAAAATTTATTCTTTCCTTCAGTATCAAATAACTAGGCAAGAACTCTTAATATTTTTGCTAAAATGAACAAATTATAGTGAAAATCACGTTTAAACCTGCTTCCATAGAGTTGAATGGTGCAATTAAGGCACAGGAGAAAATTAAAGAAAATTACCAGCAGAGAACAGCTCACCAAATCAATTGTGTTTTCTTGGTAGCTGCTTTAGATTTGCTAAGATAATGCTGTTTGCATGACTTTTGGAAAAGGAAAAGACTGAGTTAAGGAAACACTAAGGTAATTCTCAGAGTAGCAACAACTATATGAAGAATAGTAACACTGATACTTCTGTTAAACATTTTCCTTATTTGTTAATAATGAAATGAAAGCATGCATTTTAACAGCACATTGACACTCTCATTGCTGTAAGCTCATAATTAAAAGTCATGTCATCACCTGGCTGGATTGAGGTTGCCTGTGCCTTTTTTAACTTTTGAATCCACTTAACCTTCTTAAAAATGATATATATAGTAATATATTGAAACATAATATATTGACTTTACCTGTCATGTAAACAATCTATTCTTGGGTACAAACATAATGAGAGCATACAGTCAATTTCAAACTTGCTGTGGGAGAATACATTTTTGTTCTCAAAACCCTTTTACTTTAAGAAATACCTGAACTTCACAGTGGCTCAAGGGGCAGAGATCCCTAGTGAGAGGAAAGAGAGGAAGCCAGGAGCCATGGTGCCTGCTCCTTTTTGCTACATAACACCAGCACAGTGCTTATCCAGTCTGCTTCACCTTGCTTGGTTAGACATACCAATACACCTTGAAACATTTCAGATAGCTCTGTTGATATAAAGGGGCACGTAACATGGATTAATTGAATGATGCTTAGCTCATGCTGGTGGAAACATGTGTTTTTGGTGTAAATAAGAGTCAGGGAGAGAGTTAGCTTATAGATAATTCCTGTTATTTCTGCATAGTAGTGAGTAGCATCTCTATAATGTCATGGAAAAAGCACTATGCCACAATGCTGTAAGCCCTCCAGTTTGCCACAATATCCACTGACTGGAGGTGGCGTGGGCAGATGGCCCGACCACAAGCTTGCAGTGACCCACCTTTCACACCCAGCGGGGCACAGCGCCTCTGCCCCACATCCAGCCTACCCCAGACTGTGCTGCCAACCTATTTGCATGCGGGCCTAAAGGTCTGAGGTATCTCGACATCTGAAGACACCATATGGCTACGTTTGTCACACAGCTGCTGTTTGTGCATTCACTAAGGAGGCCACGGAGAGCTGAATCAGAAACATCCTCTACCCAAAGATAACTGCTGTGCAGCAATTATGACAGAAGTTTATGTGTGTGATTTTGATATCATCATCAGCCTTAATTTACCATACCTGACTATAATCAGAGATCCCATGGTGAATGCTGCCCAAGTACTGCTCTACAAAGTTAGAAATAAAGGCTTAATTTTCATTAGCTTGTTAAAACAGATTTTCTCATAAAGAATTTCTTAATTTCTGGCTCCCTTAGATAATATACACAAAGCATGACCAGATTTTGTGGCTGGAGACCTAATTTACAGATAAATGATAATTAAGGGATTTAAGACTCAACCTACAAGAATGAATTGACAAAAATGAACATATAATTTTATCAACTGTACAGGCACAAAGCCTCTTGTAGTCACTCATGTGAATCAGATGTTGCCACAGATTATATTTTCATTCATTACCATTGCACCTTCTTTCTCCCTTGAATCTCTTTGTGTGGTTCCTAAGCAACCGCACCCATGCTCCTGTGCAGAGAGGCTCTGTTCATGACCCCAAAACAGGATTCTTCAAGGTAGATTGGAAATGGTCTTGGGAATTTCAGACGACTACCACAGGTGTCTTAGTGCCCATCAGGCACTAAGCAGTTCATGTTGAAAGCATAAACTAGGGACACCAACACAGGGAGAGAAACTAAATCTAGACCCAATCCATGCAAAGGATTTAATTGCATCAGTGATTTAGCTATCTGCTGTAGCACAGTTTTGTAGACTGAAAGAGACGACTCATTTATTTATCATGTGCTTACTAGGTATAATTATAGCCAGCCAGCAAGTGGCTGTTCAGTTGGATATGTTAGCTATACAGAAAGACAGTTATTCTTAGAAACTGTTGAGGATCCAGGATTATGAAGACCTTTACTGCAAAATTGTCAATGCTGCCTCTTCGACTTAGTTTAATCAAATAGTTTACTTAAAATAGCTTTTAATTTTAGTTCTCCACACCTTACTGCACTATATAGAATCGAAATACATTGCTTTCTTACCTCACAAAGTTCATATTAATGAGTGTCTGTGAAATTCTTTTTAAGTTTTAAGCAAAAGGCAAGTCATACATGAAGAAATTGCAAAAGAGAAATGTTCGCAATACAACACTTGGTCTTTTTGATTCCTTTTTCTTAATACACACATTTCTGGTTAATGATTTGATTTTTATTTTGGAATTTTTTTTTCTCCTTTAAAAGTAAGATACTATTGAACAAGAGAGTAGAAGTTATAATCTAACCTTCGAGTCCTTTTTTTTTTTTTTCAAAAATGCTCTCTACTTTAAATTTTAAAAACAGCGTTAGTACCTGTGAAGTAACTGACTCCTGACTGCAGGAACCAGAAGAGTTCCTCTTGAGCATAGGAAGAAATTTTCTGTTTCCAAGTCTACCTCTCAGTCGTATTGATATCTTCAGAAATGCCTATTGCAAACAAGGTCGTAATTATTCTTAGTTACATCACTGCACACCCCCAATAACTTCCTCTGAAGTTAATAGAACTTCCTGTGATTTTAACTGTTTCACTCTTCCCAAGACAAAAATCCTGAAATTTTAATAGAGTTTGTGTAATGCCTTAGAACAAGATTTGATCTTAAAAGCTAATGCTGGATGGTAACATAATCTTGGACAAAGTAAAAATTACTTTCAATGGCAAAGAATGCATGAAATGATTTGGAAAGGATGGACATTTTTGGCAAATTTCTCAATGATACTTTCAGAAAGGCAAATACTGCTTTCTCTTTTTCCCTCCACATTGTACAAGGAGATACTGCATGTGGCATTGGACTTGTACAAATTGAGGAACAGTAGTAAATGTAATTGAATCTAATAGTGTGTGTCTTCCTAGCCCTCTGGAACAACAAAGCAATAAGAAGGAAGTGTTTATCCTCTTTCTTTTACGAAAAGATATTTGAAGCCTTACTGCCATAGAGGTTTGCAGACTGGTGGTAGAAATCTAATAGCTGTAACACTGTCTACACTGTTTTTCTATACTATTATTTTGAAGAAAGATAGAAAACCTTTTCAGGCCCTGAAGTCTCAACTTAAACTTGATTTTTTCCTGGTCTTCAATTTTTGCATCGAATGATCTTTTTCATTTCAGTTTGCCAAGAACAAAGGCTTCTGAGGGCTTTCTATATGCCTTCTGTATCGTCTTCTGCATCTCCAGAATATGTTGAAGAACTCGTCTCCTACAGTTGAGATGTTTGACTACCATTCTGGAGATCGTAAAAATTGACCCTATCACTTAGGTTCCTTTCAATACTTCATGTTTGAACATTATTGTTCAAATTGCTCACTGCCTAAGGACCAATGTCAATCAGCCTGCGTGGAATATCAAAGGGAGGCAGCAAAATTGCTTGGGCAAACCTAGCTGTTTCTGAGATTGCTACATGACATTACCTTATGCTATATAGATATTTCCTGCATATCCAAATGCAGCAATAATGTAATTCCTTGTTTGTTTGTTTTTTTGTTTTGTTTTGCTTTGTTTTGTTTTGTTTTTGTAGTAGTGCCTAAATTGTGTAAATCATGACACCTTCAAAAATGAAGAAAACACAAAGAACTTGGATTCTATGAGGCTACTGAGTCAGGTGCAACCCCTCCCTTTGAACCTCAGGAGCAAAAACCAGTAACGAGACCCTTATTTTCTAGCCAGGTATCTTTATTGACATCCCAGGATGCATGGCTTTCAAGTCCTCATCAGCTGTATAGAACCTGCCTTCCGGTGCTTAGAGGAGCCCCTGACTTGGGAAGCTCACCAAAGCTGCATAAAGCCACAGCATCTGCCGTCGTGATGCCATCATTTCTGGGAATATGGGTCTTCTCCATTTTTAGCAGGATCCTGAATCTCCTGCAAGTCTGTCTTGAGACTTCCAATCTTCCCTCAGTTTTGATTCCTTTTTCTCTCTTTTATGTATCATTCAATTCCAGCTCCAGTGCCAAATGCTGCAGATAATTACTTGCTTCTTCAGAAATTCCGGAGCACTGTTTGTGGAACTAGAAAAGTTCAGAAATGTAAAGTGGTTATGTTTAACTGGGGTATCCAGGATTCAAAATAAAATGGACATAATACATGGAAATATGCAGTAGAAGTGATAAAGCAATAAGAAAAGACATTTTAGACTCTTTAATCTCTTCCTGTTTTAAAGACAGTTCTTACTGACTTACTGTATGAGAATGGAGGAAGTGTGTAGGAAACATTCAAATGTCTTATTTTACTGATTTTCAATGGTAATGAGAAAAATCATCTTTTCTATTTATAATAAAGCCTGCTTTAAACAGAAGATTAAAAAGGACTGCAGCTGCTAAGGTTATTATGAAATATGTTTTGACAATTTGCATTTTATGTAATGCACTGTAATACTCTATATCTTTACTTATGTCTCTTTTGTGAATGCATAATTTTATTTGATTAGAAAGGTTGCCTTTTTGATTAAAAGTTTTGCCAGTATTTATACCTGAAGAAATTTGACAGCTCTGGTATTATCTGTTTGTTACAGATATTGTTATTTCTATACTCTAGAAAATGGCACCATAGATTTTAGAAATACATACACTTAAGACAGAGACTTAAAAAGAGAGAGATGACAAATATGAAATCCAGGTGTTGGATCACTTTGAGTACCTAGATGACCTAAATCACCCTACCTTCTTGAGGTATCTATCATAAGTATAACCAAGTATTATCAGTAATAGATCAGCTAGGGGACATCCTTCTTCCATCTCAGCAGCCCTGAAGATGCCAGACATTAGGAGTTTCTCATAAAGATGCAATGCTAAGCAGTGTCATCGGGCTCTAGTGTGCTGGACATGGCATCCCACAACTGAGAAGTAAAACGGAGATAGAAATGAAGTGGTGCTTACCAGAGTTAATCCAAGCACTTCTACCTCTCAGCTTCTCGGATAAATTTTGTTTTGTAATTTCCAGCATTTTGCTTACCTGTAAAAACATCCATGGCACAATTATATTCCACCTCTCTTCCCAGTCTCCACTGGTTACTGTGAAACTATGTCAAATGGATTGCATTTCCCCAGTTATAGTATTTTTTTCCTCTAAATGCAAAGACGAAAGCAAAGTACTATCTATGTTATGATAGTATTGTACAAATGCACATAATTTGTGATTCTACTCGTCTTTTCTTCTAAGGCACATGATCTCTTAGGCACATGAAAGGTGGATTCAAAGTGAATCTAACCAATGGACTATGCTGTTTATAACTTGTATAGGGGGAGAGAAATGGGGCAGACAAATAGGATAGTGAGTTCTAAAAAGGCAACTGCAGAAAAAAGCGTCTTCAAATGTGTCGTTTAAGAACCACATCTCCTTGGAAGTGTAGAAAGTAATCCTTAAATTAATAAAACTGCCTTCTTCCAGGTAAGAGAAAAAGTATACCATATGAAAATCTGCTTATTATTACTGAGTTTGAAACTAGAGAATTTCAACTGGTGGATCACTGCAATGCTCCAACACTACCTACTCATGAGAAGAGGCATTGGACCAGTCTGGAAAATCTCATATTGCATTTTTCACCAATTAGTACAAAACCAGTCTTATCTCCTAGGAAGAGTCCTACATAAAGTTTATCCTGTCAGACATGCAATTATTTTCTCGACAATTTGGAGAAATGATATGACTTATACTGGCTCAGTATTTTTCTTTGCAGGTGATTTGTTTGACTCCTACCACACTTCTCCTAGAATATTGTATTTTCTATCTGTTTTTTTTTTGTTGCTGAAAGCAAGAAGAAGTAAGTCACTGCCCAAGCACAAATTAATCAAACCCCACATTCACTTTCTCTTGTTTAGCGCAGTATTTTATACAATAAATATATACGCAGTCCAGCAAGACATTCCAGTAAGACATATCTATCATCGACACAAAGATCACCTTTTATTGGTTTAGTCAGACTTAGCAAGACCAAGTTTAAAGAAAATGACAGAGATTTTTCATTTAATTATCTTCTCTCATGAATCTAACGCAGTAATGTATTTAAATTGAAATAAAACCAAACAAAAAAAAATCCGACGGTGGTCTCCAATTTTACAGGAACGTCCCAATTTTTTTCTCATTTTCCTTGGATTTCCAACTGTGCAGCTTCAATGAACTCAGCAGACTTATGCTACCTGTCAGAGGGAAAAGACTTGAGACCAATTGGTGTAATACATACAGATAATACTAACAATGAAAGTTTGTTAGTACAAATCCCATTTCCATTCCAAATTTTTCATGAAAAAAAAGGAATAAAAATGTCACATATATGAGACAAAAGAAATTATATAAAAACTCAGATATTTCCCTCTTTAAAGAAAAATAAGAACAGAGACTTTGACTTTTTTTTTTTTTTTTTTTTCATCTGCTATGACAGCGATCTCTCCTTTGGAATCTGACCACAGTCATTTGCTTTAAAGTGCTCATTACTATATTTAGGTTCAGCAAACAGTGTTGGCAGGTCTTTGAATACATTGAGAAGGAAAAGGATGGCATACTACTAAAGAAATATGCCTTTGCTATCTTGATATATCTTACTAAGTTTAAAATTGACGGTCGTCTGCTCAGTACGTTAATTCCTAGATAGCTTGTACAGTCTGGAAAGATTTTTCAAAGGCATAACAGGCACTTAAATTACTGATAGAAAATCAATGAGGTTTAAGAGCAGACATAACCCGACAAGTAGCTGATAACGTGTTCTGAGGGAGAGGGGGGTCAGATCACCACAATTCCCAGAACAAATTGCTGTGCCTGGCTATGAACAGAACATTTCCCTTTTATTTAGCACATTTTAAAAGCTGAGGAACTGGCGACAATTAGATCTTTGCTTTAGCACTGCCAATGTCCATCAAAGAGAGGAAATATGCACCTTGAACCACATAATCACAGCAGAGTCAAATTGTCATTAAGGCCAGATCTAAGAAAGTCCAGAACAAGACGAAGTGTGTGGAATTTAAGATTCATATTTTGCCTTTACACTATCAGCTGCAAAAGCTAATCTCAGTCTGAGTGTTTCCTTGTATTTCCTTCTTAGCAAAGAGGTATTCCTAAAAGTTCAGCCAGATCTTCATCACTTGCTGTGGGGACTGCTAGGAGAAATTCCGTGATTGGTGCTAGGCAGGACCCGAGGCTGTACTATCACAGTGGTAGCTTCTGGTCTAAAACCTCTGGATTTTTGAATAAAATAATTTAGATAAATACAAGGTAAGCGAAAACCTGCCTGTCTACCTTAGCTTAATAACTGTATTGTCTGAGCTGTTTGAGGGAAAGGGAGTAAGCGGAATGCAAAGACTGAAACAAATGATTGTCATAATTCTTATAGTATCAATACAGAAAATAACTTGTACTGTCAGTTCTGTCACTAACTGAAGGAAGGGATCAGTAGGAATAGATGTATGTGCTGGCGTATTCTGTATTTTATATCGGAAAAGTGGACAGAAAAATCATTAAAAATATAATTCAAACCTCATTAAAATGTGAAAAAAGAAGTGCTTAACACTGAACATTTTCTCTTGAACATTCCACAGTGCAAAAGATCAAATTCTATATTGTGCATGTTATTTCAAGCAGGTGATATGGCAGTTGCCACGGTAACAAGCCTTTTTTTAAGACCTAAAATAAAGGATGCTGCTGACATGACCCATCTCAACAATTACTCACATGATCATGGCATTCTGGAAGATATGAAATCTAGGGAAAAAAAAAAAAACATGTAGGGAAAATTAAATAAAATCATAGAATTGTATCTAATCTTCTAAAGGATTTTCTTCTCTCTTCTCTATCAATGAAAATAAATGCATCTCCTACAACTATCTTTCAAAGTTGTAGGCTAATATGTTAGGATCCTCGGTTAAGGATCCACCCTATTTTCATGGTGCTTTGTGACCTCTGCCCACAAGCAGCTCAGCCAGTAGCTGCAGGAAGGAAACCTCTCCTCTCTGGCCAGGTTTCTTCAGTGCTGCCTCCTTTGGGAAAATTTCCCATTGGCCTCCACTGCTGGTCTCTGAGTGAGTTTATTTCCTATAATTTTTTCCACAGCTGCACATTTACCTGGAAGCTTATTCTGCTACTGCTCACGAAGCATTTGCAGTGAGCTAATTAGGAACTAATAGATGTTGCAATAAAATTATTTACATAAAATGTTTGTTATAAAATGCGAGGAGAAGTGCAGCAGTACTGCCAAAATTATTAAGTTCACATGTCTAAAGAGAATCTATGGTAGCTAACAACATTTATAATAGGTATTCTTAAAAAACGCCAGTAATATGTTATTAAAGCTTTATTAGCCTTTCAAAGGTGCACGGTAATGGGTATACTGAGGGGCATGGCCTAAATTAATGCCTTCTGGGATTATGACAGCTCTATGACTAGGAAGCAGCCCTGCATCCCCATCCCTGTAGTGGCAGCAGGCATCTGTGGTCTGTGACCTAGGTACTTTTCCTAGATGAAGAACAAGTTGAGATCAAGACTTCGAGTAATCTCTAATATTCAATTAACTTCATAGGTAAGTAGAGTTTTTTTTCTAAAATCCTTTCCTTCAGACTTATTTTGATGATGATAATTTCTTCAGATTATTATAGTACATTTCAGACCATCTTTGATCAATGATAAAAGCGGAATTTATATGTACACAAACACTTAAAACACATGCACACAGACATATGTATTCACACATAGGCATGGTAAGATAAACTTTTCATTCATTCATTCATTCATTCATTCATTCATTCATTCATTCATTCATTCATTTTTTCCCTATATAAAAGTTTTCAAATAGATCTTCCCCAGTCACCCTTCAATTTTCATGAAGTGTGGTATACATATATTCTTTATCAGTGTGACTGATGAGAAAAAAAAATAAGGGCCATGTTAATTTTACTGCTTTGTACCTTTGTCTTTTTTTTAATACCAGAACCAATTAATAACTGGTTTTATTTTTTTGAATTAAGTAACTGATATTCCTTTGAAAAAATAGGCACCACGTGTTTAATTGACTTATTAAAACTAATGTGGCTGAAAATAAAATAAAATAAAATAAAATAAAATAAAATAAAATAAAATAAAATAAAATAAAATAAAATAAAATAAA
>JAWLRI010000307.1:3723369-3764687 GCA_034781795.1 Crypturellus tataupa
TAAAATAAAATAAAATAAAATAAAATAAAATAAAATAAAATAAAATAAAATAAAATAAAATAAAATAAAATAAACAACAGTTTACATCTCATGTAAGAATAATGATAGGGAACTACCCCAAAGTTATATCCAATTAAAAATACTATCACAGCTATATCTTCTCAAACTCAAAAGAGACTGTGCAACTAACAGACCTCTTTTATGAATGAGCTCAGTAGGAGTTTTGAAGTGAGAGAACTCAGCTGAGTGCTCACCCATAAAAACTTTCTAAACCTTTCCTTTGCCTTCTCCAAAAGCTAGAAAGTGTAAAGAGCTGTTTATATTTTACTTCTATTTACAAAGTTATTGCAGAAGTTCACCTAAAGACAAAACTGAAATTTTTGCCTAAGCATCTAATTGGCACATTTGTTATAAGTATGTCCATTTGGGACTGAAACTAGAAACTGATCCAGAAATATCCAGAGTTCTCAGAGGAAAATGTCCATAAGTTATGTTCCCAAGCAGCAATTACAGACCATTTCCAGCCTACTCAGATTTTACTTTTTTAATGAACTTTTCCTGTAAACCCTTTAGAGTTTCTCTTGCCTTTTTTTTTTTTGTGAAAAGGGTTCAAGGGGGTGAAACTTATTAAAATTTTATTTAAATGTTCAAAAATTCCTAGAAATAAAGAAAAAAACTCTTACAAAAACCAGGAAAGCTTTCAGAGGCATTTGCTATTTTCCTTGCCTCAAATTTAAAAAAAGAATAACTATTCTTTCCTGCTTTAGAGAAAAATTGGCTGAGAAAAAAAAAAAAAAGTGTAATTAATTTAAAACAACATGTGAGACATAGGTTTTGTTCTCCAGTACCATCTTGCTCTTGAATATCGTCTTGCTTACAGTCACTGAAGTCAATAGATTTATACAGAAAACACGAGAAGCAAAATGTAGGTCCTTAGTTTTAAATACAAAAGTGTCTAGTCCTGACCGCAATCTCTTGGCTAATCCTTGAAAAAATCCTACATCCTTAGCAGGGCAGGTTGCTTTTGCTTCAAATACATTGATGGAAATACAAAGTCACTTTGATATTAATGGAATTGATGGAATGATTCAGAATTTAAATTGATTTTCATTGGAGGAATGGCAGACACAGAAAACACAGTAGAGTTTGTTGGCACTCTTCTGCTTCAAGAGGAAAAGCCATTTAAGGAGAAATGCATTTTTTTAATATTGATTGTTTAACTTTGTATCATAGAAAGCAGAAGTTAAAAACTGAAGTTATTCATTCTGGGTAAGATCTAACAGAGAGCTATAAACAGTTTTGTTGATGAAAAAAATGAATATTAAAATCAAAAATAGCCGTGGTCAAACAAAATTTTTACTTTGACCCTATACTATTGCTATATTTGATTTACACAATCTTTAAAAGATTTACACAATCTTCTGAATTAAAAAAAAGAATCTAAACATAATTATTTTTCCGTTTTGAGAAGAAAAGAAAGAGAAAATCACAATCTGCAAAAAGCATATCAGAAAAAGACACTGAAATGCTAAAAAGGTAGAGGAGTTGGAAAGAAGTTACCAGGATCCTCCTCCTCATAGAGCATAAGACCATAACTCCTACTGAGTCAGATTTATGTCCAGCCGAATGCCAATGTAAGGATGTAAGAAAGATGAAAATTTGGAGTGATATTTCCTCAGAATGCTCTCCTAACTTCCAGTTCTTTGTGGCTGAACCCAAGGTTTTTATTTAAATTGAATAGTCTGCACAGGGTTTTCTTTTTTTGAATCTCTCTGCTCGCTTCTTGAGGCTACACACTTTTTATATAAGAGTCTTGAGCTTAATTATGATCTGTGTCAAAATCCACGTCTTTCTGTTTGTTTTGAACTCATTACTTGTTAATTAAATATGATTTTCTCTAGTTCTCTTCCTAAGAAATACACCGAATATTTTCTTTCCTTGTTTCCCACTCTGCACTGCAGACTTCATAAATGCGTATAATATTTCTTCTCATTTACCTCTTTTCCTGACTGAAGAAGTCCTATTCTAGTCACCCTTCATAAGAGCACCATCTCGTACCTCTGATCATCTTGTCCATTCTTCTAAAACTCATTCTGTCATTTTTTCTGTTTGCTGAGATGAGGGACCAACTGTTTATGGCACTTGGGATGTGGCTGTACTATGGATTTATATGGTACATTAATGACACTCTTGTTTTCTTGCTGCTCCTTTCTTAGTGTCCCATACTGGATTTCATTTTTTGGGACATTGCTAAGCAAACCAAACATTAGGAATACTCGGGAAAGGACTGTGCTGAGGAGAGGAGAGGATGCTACAGCGTGGCGGAAGTACTTCGAGCAAGTGAAGGTGGTTAAAAAGAAGTGGACTTCAAGAGTATTCTCCAGATATACTCAAAATTTTCATGGAGACAACAAGGTGTTGCCTATCTCCTGCTTTCTTTAAGTGCCTCATGGCATTATGTGTATAAGGATGACCAGCACCTCCTCCTGTTTATGTTGGACTCTGGTCCTCCAGGTGCAGAACTATGACGTTACCTGGTAGGGTCTATGTCAGCTTAAAGTAAATGAAAGCTGTCCAGGTGCAAACTGTTCTTGCAAATGATGGTGGCAGAAAGAGAGCAACCCTTCCCTTTGCTTCCTAACCACTGGCTTTGTCTCATCTTTCTAATCCAGCTGCATTGGGAACAGTACTTACTTCCTGTAATTAATGTTAATTAATGTTAATTAATGTTAACAGGAAAGCTAATGGAAAGGCTGAAATTCGGTATGACTGGTAAAAAGTCAATACAGCTATGAAAACATGCATTTTGCCAGAAACTGCGTTTGATTACATCTGTTAAAAACTCTGAAGCAAAGTTATTAATTCAGAGTTTTGTCCTTCGCATGCAAAGGAAATCTTAAGTAAGAAAAGCCATTACTCAAATTTCACCTTATTTATCTCCTCAAAAGAAAACAAATAGCTCATTACCTGCTACTGTCGCAGATGTTTCACTGAAAGGGAACATTATGTTTTTCTACAATTGGAATTTTGTCCATTGAAATTTGAAAACAATTTGAAAGCCTTTTATTTTTCCTGCACCCCACAAGTCACTTGCATGTGCTGCAATCTGTCTTGGTGGGCCTGGAAGTCACTGCTATTCTTGTGACTCTCTTCAAACTGCATGAACTTCTGGATTTTTCTGAGTTCAAGTTTTAGGAGAAATTAAATCCACAGACAATTTAAAGAAAACTATAGAGGTATAAGAAGAGGAAAAGAAAAAAAATGCTTGGAAATAAACACTGCTCCTTGCTTTTTGAAGTGATGGTATTGTTCATATTCAACAAAGGATAAATTTGGAGATTATTAAATAAGTACTTCTGAAATGAATTTTTTTTTCAAATTTAAAAAAGAACACTTAAACTTCCCTGTTCTAAAGAAGATTTTACCAGTCTGTTCATCCTCTAACAATAACAAACTAAAAAAAGGATATGAACATTAAACACTTGAACAATCACTTACGAGCAATATTTGGTGATGGTGAAAGTGAGGGATGAGGAGGAGGAAAAGGGTGGGTGGAAAATATAAGAGGAGTGGAGAGAAGACAGAACTGCAGATGCAGGAGGGTGATGAGCAGAAAGATGTTTTCAAGGACTAAATTCTCTATTAGCTTACAAGGAAATGAAGCAATATTATTTAAAATTAGCAAGGTGGGTTGCTGAGATGCATGCAGAAAGTAGAGACTCCAGGAACTTTCACAGGACGTGCAAATTGTCCTCTGAACATCTGAATGTCCTGCAGTCTCCCCATTCTGTTAGTGAGCAGGGCTCTCTAGATCTTCTCTAGAGAGAAGAAAGAGCTGCAAATAAATACGCAGCTTCATGTGCAGCCATTTCTTTTCTCTCTGCTGTTTATCAAGTGACAATACTCTAAAAAACAAACCGTCATGACCTTGCTGGTATCTTTTCCTGTCCAAATCCCAGCTGGGTATTTAGCAAACCTTCAAAAATATGAGCCCCCCCCCTTCAGTTTACCAGCTGAGCCACATCAAGCAGAAAAGTAAGCCCAGAGTGTTCACCATTTTAAATTCGAGTTGTTATTCATCAGTGCTTTAGTGCTATAACTTTTTACAGGAGTGAAAAGCCACAGTGTCTTGAAAGAGCTTTTATGTGTTTACACTAGCTCCCGGAATGTACTCGCGATTTTTATTCATGCCTTCATTTCTCTTTGCTAGTCTCTCTGTTCCTTTTTGACAGAGCTTTCTCTAACAGAGTGAAAGGATAAGAAAGCTTTCAGAGGCTATGAAAATGTGTATGGCAGAATACCACGTAATGTGAAAAAATATGTGGAGGCTACAGCAAGTCTCAACGATGACATTTACTTTTTAATACATATTTTTTTCAAATTAATCATTATTCAAAGAAGTTAGAAGCAGGTTCTCTAATAATGAAGAAAATCCATCCACAACCAAAGAATATCTTTTTCCTTTAAAAAGGCAGGAAACTTTCCTTCAAAAAGGAAGGAAATTAAGATTTTTTTCTTCTAGGTGTATGTCATTCTCCTTAAAAATAATGTAATCAGTGCATATATTTTCAGATAGCTACTGAAGTTGAGGACAGGTGCTGTGCCCAAGGATTTGGTTGCTGCATACACAATGTTTATTGCCTTTCTTGAGTGACCTTCAGGGCTTGCGAATACAATCCAGAAAGATGGATCTTTATCGATTTGCCTTCTGTTGAAGATGATGCCCATGAATGGCAGTTCCTTCTGCCTGTGGACTCTCTCCTGCTCTAGGTGCCTTTCTGACAGATGCTTAATCAGTCATGTTTATGATAATGTCTGGGTTTCCCAATCTTTTCCCCCAAATGAGGTGGTGGGGGAGAACATTTTTCCTGTCACAGTTGATTTCCCTCATGGGAGTGTACTCATATTCCTGTTCCAAACAACATGGTCACATGAGGCTCACATGAGGCCAGGAGGGTCTGAGGAGCTATACCATTTAGGTGGCAAGGAAATCTCAAACCCTAACATGGTAGAATATTTTAGTCCCATTGTTTAGGAAAGCCTAAAAAGATCCTGGCAGGTACAAAGTCTTTGATTCCAGATGAGAATGAAAAAATGGGGGCAGAAAACCTGGTTGGACTGAAGTCATAGTGGAAACCCGGGTGGAGATAGGCATTGAATGGAAAGTCTCCGGTTTACTATCTCTCTCTTCTTCCAATAACCTATCTAGGTGTTCAGCAGGTCTCAGGTATCCTAGATGAAGCATCCAGGTAGAAGGACAAAATTATTGTGAAAAAATATAACTTTAAGGAAGAGGCCAGGAGACAGTTTTTTTTCCCTCAGGAGTGCTCTTCAGTAGCATTAGGTACAAGGTTGTATTCTCTCCCCAGCAGTCATTCACTCTGCTCTCCTGCTTCTCGGATGTACGGAGTAGGCACCTCTCCCACAACAGCCTCATTCATTAGATGTCTCTGAGTCATCCTCTAAAAACCAACCTGAATGTCACCGAACACGACAGAGATTTCTATGGAAAAGATCAAGTGGCTGTATAATACAGTAAACCCTTCACTGGGGCCCGTTTTTCATGCTGGGTGCAATCTAGAGGATAGAAAGCAGCCAAAGAAGATTTGCTAGTGCATTTAGATGGAAAAACTAAAATACTCAAAGAGAATTGTATTATGCAAACTAGAATACAAAAACTTCTAAAGTTTTTGGTAGTTTTGCTCGTTACTTTCCGTTTTTATTTCAGATGTCTGCATGTCTCAGTTTTTTAGACATTGTTGATCCTCCACATTTTATGGTTTATCCTGCCTCTTCATTACCTGTTTTGGAACTTTTCTCTCTTTCTACTCTTCTTTTTTATTATACAATGCCATTCTCACTGGAATTGTGGAATTAATTGTACATATTGCTCTCCCCACGTTCTGATTCTATGAAGTTATTATTACTGAATGTAACAGCAAAAATATGTCAATTAAAAGCAAAATACGTATTTGGAACAACTGAAACAATTTGAGAATTCAAATCAAAACATAATTACATGATGTTTTTAGCTATAAGAAATCTGGAAAAAAAATGAGAGAGAATGATGAATATAAGAGATGTATTAAAAGGGTGAACCTATTTGATTTTAAGAAGGTTTAATAACTGTATGATGAATCAGTTTAAGATATTAAAGGACCAGAATAATCCAGAAGGTTCTTCTTACTTTTAAGTTATATATTCCTGTGATTTTTTACTTTTTGTTTCAAAGTACATCATCTTTCAAAATGAAAAAAAAAAGGAGAAATTTTGTTCAATTTATGGTTTTTTTTTCCATTTGGATTTTCACTTTTGATGAGAACGTAAATTTCCATTTTAGATTGCTTTGAATTGACTTTTCACTTTGTCCAGATCCACAGCTTTCAAGGCCTTTCTTTTAATAGAACTTGAAAAAAGTATTGTGTAACAGGAAGATGGCCTGAAGTTTAAAGGCACTGAGTCCCACAGCAGCACTAACAATATTGTAAAGGAAGAGGAGCAGAGCATAAAATTCAGCTCTGACAATATGACTTCTACATAGCAACAAAACACACCTTGCAGCACTTTCCTCTTGAAGCTTTTTTTTCCCTACTGAAATAATGTACCCGTATTAACATATAGTACAAACTAAAACCGAAAATCAGTACAAATATATCTAAATAAAATAATTTGTTTTGTCTTTGTTTTGATGGGATGATAGATCTTGTGTGAGAAATTGGGGTAGCTATAATGGGACTTTATTGTGTGCAAGAGAGAGATGAGACTCTTCCTAAATCGGATTTTTGGTGAACATTTGAACATAATGTATATGGTAGTAGTTTGTAGAGGACAGAGAAAGTCAGAGTGCCTTTTTTTGGCTTGTGTTTTGTTTTTAAGTGTAGGCATATATTAGAGCATGAGGGCATATCTGTAATGTGACTCCCAGTAAATTGTAGCCCCAAAAGCTTAGACCTCTTACAGAGGTCTCCTAGAGAGGTGTAAGAGTAGACATAATAATGCACCACAATTCACAAACATACAGGCATGCAGATATTACACTGCAATTTTGAAATATTTATCATATAGGTACTACAGACACATACAGGTCGATATTACACAAATTATATAAATAAATACAGATAAAGAAAAAAAAACTACTATAAAAATTCGTCATCAAGCAGTTTGCAATAGTTGGTGAACACTGGCATATCTGAGCATCTGTAAGTGCTTCTATAGGGAGAGTTGAGCATCTATAAATATATATGTTTACAGCTACGTGAGAATTTGCATCTTTGGTTCATTTGGAATGTTTCTCTAAGTTAAAATTATACAAGTGACGAGGAAGACCAAAGAACCTTCTTCAAGTTTCATGTTTGCATGTTTGCTAACAATAAATAAATAAATAAATAAAATAAGTAAATAAAATTGATTGCTCAGTATGAAATTAAAATTCTTTTATTAGAACAGGAATCTGCAAAGAAAATTTAAAGACTATTTCAGTAAATTTGATATATGCAAGGTGGTAGGACCTAAAGCACATTTCCTTTAATATACCTAAAGCACTAGTAGGAGACATTTCTCACCCATTATATGAATTTTGAGGTATATCAAGGCATGAAGAATAGCAGAAGTGAAAATGCTGCACGTAGCTGTCATTTGATAGCAGATTTTTGGTTCTTTTCATAGGATAGTGGGAAAAGTCAGGGGATTTTGAAGCACTTACTAAGTTTGACATTGAAAGAACCCTAAAATAGTCAGTTTAGAAAAATCTAGATAATACAAAGATTTTTTTTAAAGGCCAGTTAATGATTCATCAGGATAGATTATGTCAAACCAAACTAATTTCTTTGTTTTAACAGACAAACTGGCTAGTGGGTGACGTGATGACTCTCCACTTTAGTGAGAAAATTTGACATTTGTGTGAGATAACACTCTCCTAAGAAGAGTTAAGATTTACAGTGTAGATGAATCACCAAAATGTGAATGCATAATAGTTGCAACAGTACACAGAGAGTGTAGATAGCACTTCATTATTGATTTGGAAATTGCGTAAGTATTTTAAATTGAAAGCACTACACTAATTTAGCCCACAGTGGGAAATTAGGTGAGAGAGGATAAGAAAAGAGGAGGGGGTAAGAGAGTCATGCTAAAAGTCTACCAGTAAGTTAAAGATTTTGACAAAGAAGTGGAGTGTCTTTAACTGTTCTCTGTGCTCTGAGGACACTAGACAAGAAAAAGCTTCAATATTAGGCAAAAGCCAAGTAGAAAACTTTCCAGTCATGATGGAAACACATAAAATCCATTGCTTAAGGAAAATTCACAGCAGATTTTATCAACTATTTGCACACAAAGTCTTCAGCAAATTTTTCTTAAGCAATGGATTTTTAGAACAACTTTGAACAGATACGGATAAGGACCACTATTGAGATACTTGATCAAAAAAAAAAAAAAAAAAAAAACCCAAACTATGCCATTTTCCTAGCACCATGCTTCTAGCTTTGCTCACTACAGTTTTTATAATTTTTAACAAAACATTCCGTGATACGGCATAAGCACCATACTGTCTGTTTTTGTTAACCAATATAAGCTCTCTGAAGTTGATAGACTTCATTTGATTTCTGAAGAATGGAGATTTGACTGTAGGAACCTCATCAAGACTATAGGACTTGATACAAAAAACCTAATCTATATTTAAAAAATATATTTTCTCATTAATGATCAAAAGACCTAGAAAGCAGAACTTTTCAGCTAAGGAAAAATAAGAGATCTAGCATAATAGTTTTATTGGAAAGGCATTTTCTGATGTTTCTGGCAACACATAGCAGAGATCACGTAAGGAAGCCAAAGTATTCCCTAGAAGACAATGGTAGCTCTCCCAGAGCACTTTCTTTAGGCATAGTTTCTTAGAAACTATTTTATGGCATTTATGCCTAGTTCTTAAGCACATTGGCCTGTTGTAACTCTCTTACAGAGCTAAACATCTCTACTCTAAAAAACATTTTAAAAATAAACCCTTTCCAGATTGAAAAATGAATTTCTGAGTCTCTAGACCATGTTTATTGTGAGTATTGTTTATATTTATCTGGATAGTTTTTTTCTTTCTTATTCACGTCTGTAAGCTGAATGTGGATTTCTTAAGATATTGGTGTGGGCTACACACACAATGTATTTCTACTCTTATCCCCCAAAACTCTGTTTATTCTTCTCTTAAAAATTTTTAGGCTCAATACTCTTTAAAAGATCAGAGTAACTCGAATAAGTTGTTGATTAGTAATCAAAATTGAAGACTTACCAAAATCAACAGAAACTGAAAGCTATCCCAGTATTTAGGAACATCAGTACTTAATGAGGGAAGTAATATAGGTCTAGCTAGAAAAGTGAGTATTGAACACCAAGTACTGCAAAACGCTAAAACCCTGCAGGACATCTGGATCTGACAAGATTTGTAATAAACAACCAAAATAAACAAACAATGCAAATAGGTCTTTGGACGGGGATAAAAGTGAGATGTAGCACTATCATCTTCTTTGCAAAAGAGATAATTTTAACATTGCCCTTGCAACCAAAAGACAGAAATCTGTGAATATATTTTAAGGCGGATTCTAAACTTACTGAGCAGGGCATGGCAGTGCATGGAGAAGAAGCAAAGGCAGCTGTCGCAGGTATAAAACAGAATATAATAAAAGGAGAATCAACCTTAGAGCCTGAGTTCATTTTCATTTCTGGGTTATTGAAAATGTGCACATCCTGAATTTACATCCCAAAGTATCTATTTCAGTGGGTCAGGATGGGTGACCTATAAATTCAGCAGTCTTTACAGCTGAAGTACTCTCTAAGTTTGGCTCAAGAAATTCAGCAACAGATAAATAAATAAATAAATAAATAAATAATAGAGGGAAAAGGAGTTCAAGTTAGTTGAAAGCATATTTTAGGCACAAAAACAACTAATAAATGACATTAGCAGAGGAAGATTTTTGTGTGTGCGTTAAAAAATGTATCTGTAAGGTAGAATAAAATACGCCAGGAAATCAAAGTGAGTCATCATTTCGAAGGACAGAGAAGGGCAAGAGTTGTTCTATAAATATATAAATAAAGGGTGATCAATGCAAGTACTGAGTTTCTTATTTTCAGGAGAGCTTGTAACTAACAAACAGCAAGAAAGAGATGAGAATATTTATGGCTTTACTTGCTTCGCTTCTCCCTACATCTGTAAATATATTCCTACTCTTTGGTAACAGTGTACTTATTACAATAATAGGGAAGGAAGACGGTAAGGGAAAGATCAGAAAAGAAATCTAAACTGAGAGGACAGAGAATTGGGTCTAAAATTTGCTTCTCATCTTAGATATCAATCACATGTGCATTACCTGAAAAAAGCCTCTGTTTAAGGATGAAGGCAGATGGGGAAACACTGTTCAGCACAGTTTATTACAGCTAAGCTGTAATAGCTCTTGGCAGAGCGCCACTGAAATGGAGCTGCTGCACACCTCGATCTTACAGACCGGGCACTGGAACGAGTGTCAGCTTTAAACCATCATGCGTAATGGGACAGAGTGTGGATCACGGCACTGACAGGAGAGAGCAGAGGAAGACAGATCTCCTCATCATCATCCTCGTGTCACCCATGTTGCAGACACTAGCGCTGTGCCTAAGAAGCAGGTGAGCTTCATGGAGATGGTTCATGTGCAGGCACGGAAGGCAGAAAGTGAGCACAGTTTCACGCCTGCTTTGCCAGCTCCCCACTGGCATGAATGTGACAAAACAATTTTGGGGTAGCATCTTCCTATTCTTCTGAAACTCATGGTTTAGCAGAGTCCATCATGAGGCTTTCCAGCCTGGCCCCTTTCCATCCTGGCTGCCAATGCAATGCCTCTCGCTGTCTGCAAACTGAACTGTGAGTTCTTCCCAGGTAAAGAATGCAGGTCCATCCAGCAAGGTAAGCATTGCAGACTGAATTTTACCCGTCTGTGACAAGAAGGTTGGCAGACATCTCCTAACAAAAGCTAATGTGTAAGTTCAGGCCAAGGATAATTCAGCACTGATTAGAATAAAACAGGAGGGTGAGGAAGGACGAAAAAAAGGAGACCTGGATGTCAGTCATACAACTGGACTAGGGAAGCAAAGCTAGGAAGCTTTGTGAGAGCCAACTGCCTATTTCAGTGCCACACTGTCACTGAGGAGTTTTCAGCATGAAAGCAGAGCGCAAGGGATTTTGCTCTTCTACTGCAACTGTAGATATTATTGCACTGCACGAACACAACTTGTACTGCTTCTGCTGTATACAGGCAACAACATGGCCTATCAGAATTAATGCATATGATTCGAATGTAATGAAAGTCATGGTAATTTTATTTAAAAGTTGAAGACACTCCTCTGAAAATGGACTGATATAACAAAGCATACATCATACCATAGTTTCTAAGATGAGCCTGATTTTTAACCTGATCTGTTGTTTAACTTTTCCGGATCGCCATGGTCATTGCACGCTTTTCTCTTCCTCTTAAGATAGATGCTCCAGACCCTTAATCACCTTTATCTCTCTATGCTGGGCCCTCTCTGGAATTTCCCTGTCCCTTTTGTACTGAGGAGCCCAGACCTGCACCCAGTACTCCAGGTGCGGCCTCACCAGAGCTGAGCAGAGGGGCTCCCCTCTACCTGCTGACAACGCTCCTCCTGATGCAGCCAGGATCCCATGGGCGTTCTTGGCCACGAGGGCACACTGCTGCCTCATGGTCAACTTGTTGTCAGCCAGGACTCCCAAATTCCTCTCCACAGAGCTGCTTTGCAGCCCGTCAACCCCTAACCTGTCCTGGTGCCTGGGGTTATTCTTCTGCAGGTAAAATTTAGTAGCTGTATTTAAGAATACATTTAAGAATGTATTTAAGAATTTCAGACAACCACAACCTCATTAATCTGACCACAGCATTATGCAGAGCTCTAGATCAAACTGTAAAGCAAAGAATAAAAGGAATGGAAGGGAAAGGGGAAGTGGAATAAACTGCAGTAGACTAAATGAGAGTAATCTGATATCTTTCTGAGAAAAAGTAATTAGAAAACTAGACTAAGCAGATACAGTATGCCAAGTTTATGTGAACTCCCGTAAAAGATTTGAAGAAGACCTCACTGGAAAAGACAAGAACTAGTTAAATCATAGAGTGAGTAAGGGACTGGCTGAAGCAAAACAGGAGGAAGAAGTGATCAAACTTCATGATGTCACAAATCTTGAGGCATTGCCAATACTTGAGGAAGATCAGAATATTTTATGATAATAAATGATTGATTGTGAGGCTTGAAAAGATAGAAACATCTTAATAAAACAAAAAAAAAACCTAATAATATGCAGAAGCGCGAATACGTCTTAGCAAAAAGATAACTGCTCCAAGCTGATTCATCAGCTAATTGCTAAAAATGATAAAAATGTCTGGGTGAACCAGTGAATTCTTAGGAGACCTGTGATCTACCTGCATTGAAACAGGAAAAAGGAAAATCCAAGGCTGTCTCATTTGTAATATTTCCAGAGGAGGTAAAGATGTGCTAATACCAGTGCACAAAGAATAGAGGAAATCCCATCTGGAGAAGGATTTATAATTCCAATCATTCATACACACACTCATACACACAAAAAAAAAAGCAGATAAAATCAAACTGGAACACATGCAGAAGAGGAATAAGCGTATCTTACCAAAGAATAGAAAAGCATCTTATCTTGTCTAACCTAGCAAAACGAAGACTGGAAGGAAATATATTTCTATGAAGTGGGGTGAACACCATTAAAGTAATAAGTATCCTTATAGTAACAGAGAAACTGACAGGAAAACAAATAGACAAATGTTACATATTTGAAGCCACAGACAGGGACTAGTTATATCATAAAATGCATACAGAGTTGTCTTATGGGAAGTGAAAGAGTGAGATAATGAAATTTCCTGAAGACACAAATTTCAAGGTGAACAATAAAATAGAATTCTAGAATGGGCTTCTAAAGTTAGGTTACAGGAATAAAAATAAAATTAAATTAAAAACCCTGGTGCATTTCAGAGAATACTCCTTGAGTTCATGAAAGGAAGATTGATATGGCTGACTGTGCTGGCAGGGGACTGGACCTGGTGACCCCTGTATTCCTACAGTCCCATATTGCCATTTTAGAAATATTTCACTTGATGTTAAAGTCTTCAAAAAAGCAATGAGTTATATTGGATTTCTAGAAACACCTGACCACCTCAGCTGCTTCTCTTCAGAGGAAAGCAACTAAACCCACAGAAGCCCACAGACATATAACTATGCAAATTTAGAAATGAGTTCATCATGAGAAAATATATCCATCTATTCCATCTTTTTGGTAATTATGAAGTAGCATCAAGGGCAAAAAGAAAGTCTTTGTTCCCTTTCTTTTCTCACTTGTAAGCTATAAGGAATTAGATGTTAACTTCCTTAAGTGTGCAACACGACACCGTGATTCATCCCTTTAAAGGGATGCTACAATTAAACACCTTTCCACCAGTCCTAATGAAAGCCATTAGGTGCTTTTAACATGCGATTAATGTATGTTTCAAATTACTGCTTCTCCTTATTAATGCTCTGCTGTTATGCTTATCTGATGTTTCTTTATATGAAACAATGAAACAAAATAAATGAACCCTTGTTCAGCAGGAGCTGTCAAATTAGAAATGGTTACAAAGTAATAATTAGGGAAAATGGATCACAGTGTTCAGGCTTCAGCAATGATTGTCCCTCTGTGGGCCATTAACAAAATCTAGTCATTGGATCTGCATGCAATTTTAATGAAGCCGCAAGTAAACAAACTGCAATATGATGTGGGCAGGAGTCGGTTCACTTTATGAGACTGACTTGCATATTATACTTTCTGTTTTCTTCTCCCTCTTTTCCTACCCCGTTCTCCTCACGCTGCTGATTCCGGTCAGGGCGGATTAATCTCAGACTTATTCCCACGCTGTGGCACTTTTTTTTTTTTTTAAAGTGTTGTCCCCCGATCTCTATAGTATAGATCGACAGCAATTATTTTGGTGGGCAAGACTGCATTTATTTATTTATTTATTTATTTCCTTATGAGAAAGATGGACTCATAAGGGCAAACCCCTTTGCCCCCATTTCTTTCTCTCGTCCCCAGGAGGTCCAGGGATGGCGAGAGTCGGAGGGAGTCTCATCCTTCTTCCTTTTTTTTTTTCCTTTTTTTGTTTTGTTTTTGTGGGTTTTTTTTTAATTTATTTATTTTTGAGGCACTTTTCGGCGATCCAGCTATTCCAGGCTTGCAGAGCGAGCAGGGGCTGTGGTCGCCCGTACCGGTGCCGGTGCCGGTGCCGGTGCCCCGGGGATGGCCGCGCCGCGCTGCGCTGCGCGGGGACCCGCTGCCCCACCTGGTGGCGCCGAGGAGCAGCAGGTCCCGGGGGGGCGAGTCCCGGGTCGCTTCAACTCGGATTCTCCACGAACCGGCTGGTTTGCTGCGGGTCAAAGGGGCTTCTGCGCTCAGGCTTGACCTTAGAGTGCTGGGAAGTGTTGACAGAGCAAGGGCTGGTGCTTATGAGGTTCTCTCATTTTCTTGATAAGCAGCTAAAATGAGAGAGGAAAGCTTTTATTTATTTATTTGTTTAAAGGAACAATTCCATTGTTTTCAGTATCTCTGATACTCCTTTGATTTAAAGATACATAAACTGTTCTCGTTTTCTGTCTCTCTTTTTTTTTTTTTTTTTTTTTTTCCAGAAATCATCTTCAGGGAATTTGCTGACTAATGTAAATGGGTGACTCCTTTAGGAAAGGACATATGTATGAATTTATAAAATCTGTACCTGGAAAATACTTTTTTTTTTTTTTTTAAGGTTACACAAAAAGAAGTATGAGCCCTAAAAATATTTGAAAAACAGAAAGCTTTGAGGAAGGAGGTGTTCCAGTCATGGGGTCTCCTGGTCCTCACCCATTTTCGACCTGGCCAGGCAGGTCAGCAGCTTCTTTGCTTCCTTTCTCTAGAACCACTATTGAGTCTGCAAAGCTGCCGGGAGTACAGCTTGGTCATTCAATCTGCCCCTGTGGGCAAGGGTGGCTGTGCACAGAGATTGCTTCATCCTGAATGCATTAAACAAGGCCTACAACAGCACAAGAGGTTGAAGTGAAGGGTCAGTTGCAAAGCAACTTATTCACTGTCTCTGAGAAAGCTGCTGCTCTCATCAGCCTATAAAAATGTGCTAAGGTAGCAAGCTGGGCAGAGAGGCCAAAGCAATGAGAGAAAAGCTGCTGTGGGGTTGCAGCAATGTTTTTTCTTCCAGTTGTGGTGATCCATGCTCCCAGGACCCTCCAGGGTGTGCTCAGCGCTATATATCTGATCACAGCAGCTGTGGCAATGCAGTAGGTAGCAAAGTCCCAGAGCTGATAAAGGACAGCAGAAAACAGTTGGACCTGGGCTGACTTTTGAGTCAAGCAAGTTAAGTATAATTGCACGGTAGAATAGCAGATAGCAAGTACTGAGGTTCACACATCGATACCTGCACTGAGTCAGTGTGCTTGTAAAGTTATTAAATTTCCTCATTTTGATTACTCTTTTCTTTAGTGTTTTTGTTTGTTTGTTTGTTGTTTAAGTCAGAGGCAATACTCACTTGGAGTGAATGTTTGGATTAAGTTTGGTGAATGCTAGCTGAAGTTTATATTACCTGAGCTGCCCGTTGTGACAGATGTCCAAATCTTGGATAGCAGAAGCATTATGAGAAAAGACACTTGTCATTGTTTCAGTAGCACTTGGCTGTACTTCAACAATATTTTATGAGGAAATGGGCATACAGAGCTGGAGCATACAAGGGCTGTCTGCCTGGAAAGTCAGGCCACGCACATCATTCACCAGTAAAACTTGGGTCCAATTGGCCTGATTTATCCCCAATGCCTCTACTCCCAGCATCACATTATATATTCCCTTGGATCCCCAAATATGTGCTTTCATGCTGTATACAACATGGCCAGTGTGTGCTGGCTATGCAGACCTTCCCTGTTTGGATCACGGATTTCAAAGCCATATTCAATAATCTCTTCTGAGAAAGAGGACAAAAATAGTTTTAACTGAAAATATAAAAGTATTAAAACTGTAAAGCTGACAGAAAGTTGGAAGCTAGTACTATGGAGAATTCACATGTAAAGCAAAATTACTTCCACTGGTTTATTGCATCTAACTTCAGGTTCAATTACTCCTCCTTATTCTAAAAGGTAGATTTTCCTTTCATTTTCCAAGGATTGACTGTTTTGTCTTTTTTCAATTTGCGTGTGTGTGTATAAATTTGAATATCCTAAGCTATGTTGACTCCACAACAAGGAAGTAGCCTCAGAGAAATTAGCCATCTCCTACCCACTCAATCTTCCTGCAATCTTTTTGTGCAAGAAAATTCTACAGGCATTGAGAAAGACAGAGACATTGCAAACAAGATGTAGATACCAAAAAATCCCAAAAGGGAAGTGAAATGACATTTTTATTATCACACATTTATATTTAGTACTTGTCAGTGCTCAGACTAATGGAAACCACTGTCGCAGAGTTCTAAAAAGACTCAATCATTTTAACATTAAAGAAATAGAATTAAAGGTATGAATTACAGGATCTCATTGAAATATATTCTATATCTCAATAGCCATAAAAACACACACTCTCCTACCATCATAGGTTTGTTAAACCCAGAAACCTCCGAACTTCAGAGCAAGCCACAAAGTCCCTCTAAAGTGTGTCTGTCAATGGCATCACACAAGTTCAAAGGAAGGGAATTTGTGTGTATTACAATAAAATTCCTTTCACCCACCAGGGATCATCTCCTAATATGCTTCAACAGCCACTACTTCAGCCAAGCACCTTTTCTCTTTTCCCATAACTTGTTAATTTCTCACTGACTGTTTTTAGGAGATGGAAAGATGGTGCTTCAAGACACATTTTTCTTCATCTGGTTTTAAAGGAAACAAGTTGAAAAGATTCCTATGACAGGAGCCTGTATTGACACACTAAATCATTAAAGGTTCATTTTGTATTGATGGACCGATGTGTGAAAACAAATGCAAAGAAAGCTATGTGGAGCAAAGTCTGGTTCCTTTTGCAAATCCACTTTGCTTTTGTGTATAATCCAAAGTCTCTGGTGGCAAAACATGTCACAGTTCTCTGCAGGAAACACAGAACTAAAGAAGGGTCTTGAATAAAATATTTCAGGAGACTTGTTCTTGTTGCTTGCTAGTGGAGACAAGCCTGTGCTTTCACAGTTGTAAAAAGAAGACTTAAGGATTTCACTGTAGGCTTCCTGACGTTTCCACTATGAATTCTTTCTTTGCAACTGGCAGCTAAATAAACTATTTGGTATCACTCTTAACTTCAAGTCTGCTTCTGATGGCCTAGTAGGAAGCAAGACAAATTCTATGCCCTGATGTTTTTAAGCGAAAATAACCTGCTACCGTCTTCTCTATAGTACGGACCAGCACCTCTGCCTGCTCTACCTGTGTCATTCCTGCATGCCATCACTTCCCTAGGGCTTGCCCAGCACACGTCCCCGCTGCGCCCACCAGCTGGTCACAGGAATGGGGGGCAGAGGGTCCTGTGGGGTGTTGAGGGGCACTGTGTGGAGCACCTGAGGGTGCTGTGGGAGGCTTGTGCCACTGGGTCAAGGGCTCAAGCCTTGACATCGGCCCAGCTTTTCCACACAGACCCATGCCTGTGTCACAGGCAGAGTTCCTCACCCTGTCCTGCAAATCCCAGCTGCCCTAATGGCCAACGGCTGGTTCACTGCTGAAGTGTGTCTTGCTGCCCAAGCAATGGGCTCTGGCAGGCAAACACTGTGCCAGTGGTGAGGGTACCTTTGGCTGGGGGAAAGCCAAGACTGGAGCTTGTCCTTTGCCAGGGGTCTAGCCCTAGAGCTTCTCTGGCTGAACAGTATCTCTAGGCTGATGGTGCACAGTTGTTCTGACTCTCTGGTTCCAATCTCTTTACACAATCACAGAACGGTCTAGGCTGGAAGGGACCTCTGGAGATCATCTAGTCCAATCCCCCTAGGGTACGCTGCACAGGGTCGCATGCAGACAGGCTTTGAAGATCTCCAGAGAAGGAGACTCCACAACCTCTCTGGGCAGCCTGTTCCAGTGCTCCATCACCCTAACAGTAAAGAAGCCCTTTCTCATATGCAGATGAAACTTCCTGTGTTTCAGTTAGTACCCATTACCTATCACTGGCCACCACCAGAAAGAGTTTGGCCTCATCCTTTACATCCCTTTACATCCTTTACATGGCCCTTTACATCCGCCCCTCAGGTACATATTGATCAGATCCCATCTCAATCTTCTCTGGGCTAAACAGGTCCGACTTGTTTGCGCTTTCCTTGTAAATTAGATGCTCCAGTCCCTTAATCACCTTTGTCACTCTACGCTGGACCCTTCCTAGAAGTTCCCCATCCCTCTTGTCCTGTGGAGCCCAGAACTGCACCCAGTACTCCAGGTGCGGCCTCTCCAGAGCGGAGCAGAGGGGCAGGATCCCCTACCTTGACCTGCTGGCAACGCTCCTCCTCATGCAGGCCAGGATCCCATTGGCCTTCCTGGTCACAAAGTCACATTGCTGGCCCATGGTAGTCTAAAATAGCTTTTATATGTGACTGATTGAATTGCCACTAAAATATATGAATAAGTGATAGAAAAAGTGAGAATAATATATAATACAGAGGCAATTTGCTGACAACCTGATGGATTATTTGTTTGCCACTTTGAAGTAAAAGGAAAAATATATGTATAGGTCGAAATTCAACCTATAAGTAAGTGTAGAGGATATCTAATTTACTGCAGTTTACTTCAATTCTAATTAAAGTATGGAGCCACTGTGCATATAGCAAACATATCTAGATCTTTCAAAATCTGGCCACTTATAGCTTCCTCTGTTTCTGCTTGACAATGAGACAGCAAATTTACCCAGTCATATTAAGTAAACTAAAAGTCAGATGAAATGCCATGCAGCAAGGAGGAAGATTTTGATCAGAAACTGAGGGCAGGAGCAAAACACAGAACAAGTGTAGATAGGCAGCTGCCCTAGTGATGAAGCTGTTGGTCTCTGGCAAGCATTTGGTAAGTAAGACATAGTACTAACTGGCAGATTATCATTCCCTTATACAACTTTAAATTTTCTAGAAAATCCCCGTGGTCCAGGCTCCACGTGCACTCATCCCTTATAAAATGCCAATCCAGCATATGGTGGTAAAAAGCTGAGAGCTGTGCTGAGGTCAATGCACCATCAGGTGGAAATCACTTGCTTTTCACAGGCAAAATATACCCACAGAAATAGGCCAGAGCAGGGAGAAAAGTTGCTTTTTTGAGAAGATGGCTCCTTTTCTCCCACTTTGTAAGAAGTCACACAAACTGGAGTTGTATACTCTGTACCTTCATGAAGGATTAAAAAGAAAGACATATGCGGAAGATTTCCTCCATACACTTTTATCAGACAAAGAACAAGTAAGAAAAAAAAAGAGTTCTAAAATGCTTAAACATCTAAACTTAGTAACCTCAGTCCTGCATTTATTGAAAGCTGAGTCCTGGCTCAAATTCACATCCTTATCAGCCAAAATTCTGCATGCAGAAAGTCTTAAATTACAAGTCTTGAAAATCGAGATCAGCCATCATGGTCTGGTACATCTGTGCTCTTATCCATTCAGCAATAATGAAAAGAAAATGTTCCCTAAAAATGCTCATAACCCCCAGCTAGCTGATGTGTTCATGTTGCCAAGCAACCACGTTGTATCCCTGCACCTCTGAGACCCATGGGTCAAAAACGGATGTCAATAGAAAAGTTTTGGAGTCCGGCTAGGACTATGGTACATGAATATTAATAAGGAAAGGAAACAGAGGAGGGTATTTGCAGTCCTATTTTTGAATTAATGTTGTTCTCAGTGGGGTTACTAGAATCAGGTGTTTTTTTCAAAAGCTTAGGACAGATAGAGGTAGTTTTTATCTTGCAGAGATTTGAGTATTTCGGTTTGCAGGTCAAGCAGGTATTTTGCACACACTATAGAAGCACTTATGAAAACTCAGAGTTGTATCTTGTCCCTCACTGATTTATTCCAGAGGGAAGGCTCACTGTTTTTCACTACCAGCAGTGGGTATTTCCCATATGATTGTATTCTCCTCATGTCTAATCTTGCTGAATGCTCTAGCTGGGGCCATGCCATCTTAGAATATCAATTATTCCTGCAAAAAGGTATCCCGGAGTGATTTATAACCTTCTTTTACCCTCCACTCAGGTCATATCCAAGTCAGGGTCCAAAGCTGAGCAGAAAAAAAAGGAGGGAAAAATAGAGGAGAGTTCACCTGCTGCGCCTTCCTTGGCAATGTAGTTCACTGGAGAAAGAATGACAGTTCGGAGAAACACCAGGAGCTGCAAGTGGATTACAGTGGGCGTCAGGAGCCCAGTTATTAAGCTCAATAACCAGTTTAACCGACTCATCTCCAGAACAGCCCTTGAAGGACTTGCATGGAGAAGAGGCTGTGTTGGGAGATCGGTGTAATTCCAGGGAATTTCAAAGCATTACTGATCAAGAGAATATCAAGAGTATAAATTCAGATGATTTGTAAGAAGAGGGAGTGAAAGTAGATTAACACATTTCTGCACTGATGCTCCCAAGGTTTGCTCAACGTCCTTGCAAGCGATATGCTGAACTTCATCCAGAAAAGGAATCACGGCAGTTCATCAGGCAGATGTTGCACTTCTATCACAAAATCTTACCAACAAGATGAAAGTAGGTAAGAGACAGAGCAGCTGGATAGCACAACAAAATCATTGCTGTCACTAGTAGATCTGGATTAACCAGAGGGATTAAGATGTGTAACAGAAAGCACAATGCAGTTGGTAGAGCTATTCATGCTTTACAGATAGTGAATGAAGGGATGTGGAAGGCAGCAGAACGATTCAGAGAGAGGTACAGTCATTATTCAGATATCTGTAATAACAGAAAGAGGCAACAAGATAAAAACAAGACAGGCCAGAGAGGAAGCTGAGAAATTCTTGAGGTGGAGAAGACTAAGAAAAGAAAGAAAAATAGTCAAGGGGTCAATGAGAAAGATGTTTCATTTTATTTAGCAAATTCTGTATGAATTCTGTTATCAAGAAACAAAGTAAATCTTTTGAATAATATGTGCAAGTTCAAGCATGATCAAACATAGCTTATGGTAAAAATGTAAGTTACCAAAAAGATGATTTAAAATAATCATGCAAGCACAAAAAAGCTATTAAACCCTTGATAGCTCTGGCAAAGAGGGCAATAAGGGCATATCTAATTTAGATTACAAACAGTGAGAACCATCATATTTTAGACTGCATTATGCATTGCCTGTGGAGTGATTTATCACTTTGAAGTAAGACTGTAGCAAAACAGCGAATCATTCTCCAGACAATGCTACTGTCTCTATATGTGACACACCATGTTTGCGTATACCATATCCTTCCTCATCAGTAACTTCTTGTGGAATTAACCAGAACTGATGAAGCTCTTTCAGATTAGACAGCTTCAAAAGCAAAAGCATTTGCTGTGGTCAGTGGTCCCAGTCAACGATCTCTCTAGTGAAGTGAAAGTGCACAAGCGATGAGAGACAGCAGCAGAAAGGAGCATCAGAGTTGTTCCCATACCCTAAATTGCTCTTGCACCTGACTTCAACAGTGTCCATGGAAACAAGTATGGTTTTGAAACTCAGTTAGGGTCCTATTTTCCTTTTGCTGCTGCCTTTTACTCCCCTTTTTCCATTTCTTGTTTTCCCTCAATTTTTCCTCCCAGAGCTCAGGACTCCAGACTGCGGGCAGAAGCATGGTCTTGTACAAAAAGTCACACCTGGTGAGGCTCCTCCTGAGAGGAATATGGCTCTTTGGAGGGTGTTGCTACGTCTATAGCACTTGACCAGATGGTTGACCAGAGGGTGCCTTATTTCGACTGCTTTTTCTGTTTCTAGCATGTGAGTGTGTCCTCTGGGTTGTTTCTGAAGGAGGACCCCCAGTTTGTTGGCAGAACTAGATGAAGAGGTTTGTGCATTTTGCATTCTGCAGAGCCTTCAAAGAGTTGACGGAGAGTGTAGTTTGGAAACTCATTGATCTATGGAGGCTAAGCAGCCTCCCCCAGCTAAAAACATCAGAAAGTGCTAACATTTATACACAACTTGACTGAAGAAGCATGCAGTGGGGACGATCATGGGGATTTCTTAACATTACTTCACTCTCTGTGAGATGCTGTCCTGCAGAGAAGTTACTATGTTTTTAAAATGCTTGTGGTTTTTATGTGGAGAAGAACCATAACTGTGAAGGCAACTAATATCATGAGGGTATCAGGACATTACTGGTCGTTGCAAGCAAAACTCAAATAAACTCTCTCAAGCCCTGATTGAGAAACCGTGTCCAGTTCCTCAGCTAGCAGAGTCACTGGTTTCACCATCAGGAGCGTGTGCAGCACTGCAGCTACAGAGGTAGAGCAGGACCCCAGCACCTTGCTCCATCTGGACTCAGGGACACATCCCCAATTCAGGCCACTCGGGCACTCCGCGGCACAGCTATCATCACAGACAAACCCCTCAGTATGAGCCTCTTCAGAGCTGGATGGTGGTAGATGGCTCCAAGCATCTGCCTCATTTTCCTCTATTTTTTTCAGAGGTGAACTGAGGTGGTTTTTTCAGAGGTGAAAGATGCAGAGTGAGCCCTGGATTAAAGGTCTGCCTGCTCTTCAAAGGTCTACCTGCTCTTCAAGGAAATTGAAAATTTCAGATAATTCAACATATTTCCAAGAGACAGTTGACAAATATCAGACCTCAAGAGCAGTATAACCAGTATGGTTGTAGTAGTACTGCTGTGGCAGCACACTGCAAAGTGAAATTTGCATAGAGGTATGTGGCTTTCTTGTGTATATCCATTTTTGTTGTAAGTTATAGGAATAAAGGACTACTGAGAGCTGTAAGACGAAAGTTTGGAGACCAAGGGAACACGAAACAAATAATAAAAAAAAAAAAAAAAAAAAAAAAAAAAAAAAAGTGATTGCAGAATATGACAGTTTGAGAAGCAAATGACTGATTTTAGTGGTGTATTCAAAGTGACCTGAAGACATTCTGTTTTACCTCTTACTTTCCACATGTACTGCCTTACCTGACATTTTTATATAGCCTAATGTCCCCTGATGACCTGGATATGTTTGCTAGCAATGATAGCTCAGACTTCCCACTGTATGTTGGGATAACATTTTTTTTTGTTTTTCCTCTGAGAAGGAATGGCTATAAGAGAAACCCTCCAGTAATTTATAGGGAAGCAAGACTGAGCAAAACCTGCAAGATATTTAGTCTGAATATTACAACATATGTTCAAATTATTTACTTCCAATATAGTCTTTGTATGGGTACACTTTATAGGTTCTCCTTCTGCAACTATTCATAAAACTGAATTTTACTGGCAGAGCTTTTTACAGTTACGTACATCAGTGTAACATATATGAATATTCACAGTGAGAAAAAGTTACATTTACAAGCAGCAGTATATACACCAACACATTAATTAAACTAGAGAAAAAAAGCCACTCACATGGCTTATCCAACCAATTACAAGTAGTTATTATTTTCAGCCACTGAGTGTTCACACAATACTATAAATGAGTAGCCCAAAGAAACAAATGTATTAACATTTGCAGAATTCACCAGGTAATGAAACAGGATCATGAAGTTATTTTTATAAATGTCACTTACGAATTAAAGTGCTTCTGAGAATATTGTAGCAGTAAAAAAACTGCTAGCCCATAAATAAACAGGCTATACTCACAGAATAAAGTGTGATATAATATTAATAAACTCAGTAGTTTTATTTTCACTTTATAGTAGCACCTATAATGAATCCTTCGCCATCTGTTAGCAGTGTTTGTTGACTTCCAATAGACCTAGGCATAGTCAATCAAATATAATATCTCAAATCTCTGGTGTATTATTTACACTAAAGACAGCTTTTTCTTTTCAGCTTGTGTCTTTGTCTTCACCTTAACTGTGACATATCCAAACACTGCAAGTACACACAAAATGGGGTTAGAAACAAATATTTTTAGCACTCATTTCTTGAAATGTACATTTCCTTGTAACAGGAAATAAAAACAATGGTCCTAGAGAGCACAAAGAAAGCATTTGTAACCTACCATCACGAGTGATAAAGGACTTAGTCCTGCAAACAACTCTGTAACAGTTATGTTCTGAGGTAATGTTACAAACAACTCCGTTATCATCTCTTTATTTCTTTATCTCACTTTAATTCTCTTGTAAAGCACAAGTAAAAGTTATACCTGATTGATAAGGACTTTTATGAAAATATTTTGGAGGATAAGCTCTAAGATATTGCATGTGAATGATTATGATACTGGATTATCAGCTTCCAGGCAGTTTACAAAGGAAAATTGCTATGGAGACTTTTACTAAGGAGACACCTCGTACACACAGAGAGCTTGCATGTATAGACCAAAGATAATAAATACTATTTGGAATAATGTAAATAAATTGTAAACAAAATCTCTAAAACAATAAAATTGTTCACGTTCTTTACACAGATCCTTCAAAATAACATCTAATGTAAACACATGCTGTTAGCTCTTATTCTATTCCTCCTTAAACCATGGAAAATTTAATCTTACATATAACATGCAGCCATATCCTTCCCCAAATTATCTCTATGGTTATACTGTCCTTCTCCCCTGGACAACTGTTTTACACATTCTCCAAACGTCTTTGATCTGAGCAAGCCTTGTGCAGGAGCCCAGATTCCTCAGCATCTGCTGTGGATGCTCCTTGGACCTTTATTTGGCAATGTACACAATCATACAATGTATTTAATTGCAAGTATATCAGAATCTCCCATTTCACATTAGTGGAGTATCTTCTGCACATTGTTCACATTTTTTAGTTAAATGTAGAGTCTGAAGACATAGTTTCTGTTTCCCTCTTTTTGTCATCAAATCAGGATATTACATATGCTACCAAGCTTCACAAATTCTAAGTAAACAATTTCTGTATTATTTTGCTAGAGCATAATTATCTTATGAATTTAGCATTTAATTCTTTAATTTGTTGTGAAGACAAAGAAGAGAGGATTTTTCTAGCATCCCAACTGTAGAAAGCTACTGTACAATTTTACACCCTGAAAATTATTCTTTTATTGAACAATCTGTATGCTTCTTTTCTTTGTCAGAACAGCTCTCAGTCCAACCATTTTTAACTAGGTCAATCACATTGTAAATTGTAGGATCGATTTGTAGCTTTTAGAGAGCGTAGTTCATAGATAGGTAAGATTCAAGACCACCTTAAAAGTTTCTGTAAATTTAGTCTGAAAAACACAACATTAACAATATTCAGGTTTATCAAATGAATTTTGAATGACCTCTACTCTAATCCTCTTTTTTAATTGGTCTTTTTTGTTTAGCTCAGAGTCTGGAGTGGTAAATACACCAAAGTTTAAATTATAGCATAGTACCGGACCAATCCCACCCGATACCGCTCCTGTAGTGCTAGAAAATATGTCAATATTTCCTACCTAAACCCAGAGATTATTTGTTGAATATGGTGTTGCACTGAGCACACTAAGTTAGCTTCCTGGTTCATAGGGATCACAGTTCTCACAGAGGGTAAGTTCCTGACATCACTATAAGCAAATACTTAATTAGTATTTGCTTTGCCAAAGTTTAACATGTCTCAATTTATTTACAAGCCTCAGAAAAGTGTCTGTAACCTTAAACATTTACAACCCCTTGTGAGAATGGTGAAAGCAGATTGTAATTGGGTAGCACCATCTAAGGCTGTTTGCCAGAACACCATAGAACAGTCTACTGAGTTTATATATTTTGCTCTGCTTAGTCTATCTGTCATTTAATTTATTCCTGGCATTGAGTAGACATGCGGTATTCTAACAGCACTCAGCTCCTTGTAATAAATACAGATCTCGTAGTCCTGTCTAGCTTTGTGACTAGTACAACTGGGGAAGCAGGGACTATGAGACGGATGGATTACTTAAATAGCCAAGATGCCACTCTGTCTCTGTCACCTACATTTCATTTCTCTGTCACCTTTTCCTATCCATGTTATTCCTATCACTTTAATGTGTTGTAACATTCATATCACAGGTTTGATATCCTGGTCAATTTTAAGTAAATACCTCTGTAACACTTCTTGGATATCCAGCTGCAAAAAGTTTTCTCAGAATATCATGAAAATTGTTTATATACAAGGAAGAAATATTTTATTACTTTATAAGTTCTAAAATGAGGAAAATAACAGATTTCATGACACAATTTTGGGCATGTCTAGTTCTCTCTCCCTATTCCTTTCTTTCAGTATTGGTCTTCCAATTTCAGTCTTCTAGGAAAAAAAAAGGATACACCACCTTTTTATTTTTCCCCTTTGTCAACTTTTTCTTCTCCACTAAAGGCTGATATTCTTTCTTTTTTTTCCCCCTCAGTGTTTCAGACAAACAATTTCAGCAGGGTCAGTCCAGGAGACATCTTTGCCTTTGCTTACTCAGTGGCACATATTCATTTAGTTAATATGGATCTGCATACAAATTAACAGATAACTCTTGTCCTAAAACCAATCTCTTAGAATATGCCAGGTCCTATTAACATTGTCTTTTTCTATGCCACAAAGCAGGAAAGGTTTCTGCAAGAGATAAGGAGAATTACTGATCCACAGGTACGTACAGTATTAGCATTAAAAATTGTGACCACGATTGCTCTGCATACATTTGGTCCTGTCATCTGTGGGGTGACTAACAATAAGTTATCAAGGAAATGGAGATGAATCTCATTTTTGACTTATTTCATTCACTATTAAACTAGCTTCAATTTAGAAGTAGTAAATCTTGTAAAAACTGCTGGGAAGCCTGAATTTTCTCTCTGCACACTTTTAGTGACTGTGATGAGCTTGAATAAGAATGTTCCCTTTCCTTTAACTGCTCAATGAATTACTGAAATGAGGCTAAATGCAAAAAAAAAAATGATGTAGTAAATGTATATTTTTTGTAATACTTCATTCTCATTTGGCTGTAATTGTATTCTTCCACTAGCATCTTTTAGCTATAGTTTCCTAGCTGGATATAATACATAGAATTACTGCCTTCCTCTTGGCAGTATCCAGTTCCTTCATATATTTGCCTTCGCAAAATCCATGTGACTTTAGGAAATGCTTAATACACCTCTGATAGATGCAGAGCTCAGACACAGCAAAACTGAATGCCTTTTCTCAGGTTACAAGGGTTGTCTGTGGAAGAGCTGGAAATAGATCCCCTAGGCTAATGTCCTAACTAGAGAATTGCCTTTACCCTGTCATGTCTGGCCATTTCAGTAGATAATAAACCCTTGTTTACTTCTAAGAATATTTTGATGATGTAAACTTGTTTCCCATTTTCAGGTACGCTGCTGAAAAACAACATAGATTCACATTCATGCTGACAGTATCTTGGTATGATAAGTTCCTGATTGCCCTTAAATCTAGTGAGCCGCACTGCAAGAGCCAGGGCACAGTAATGAGCATCTTTTCATAGAAGGCATTTAGATGGTAAAAAACAAACAAACAAACAAAAACAAAAAAAACACATACAGAACTCAAGAATTCAGTATATCCAATTCTCAGTAAGAAATACAAACTTAAAGGGAGAGAGTATTAATGGCCAGCTGTACCAGGGAGAATAAACTGAAGTTTCTCATTTCTGCTGTAGCTGATACCTGCTGCTGTTTCGTGACTACAGTGAAGTGCCCTGACAAATCATGTTATGTATTGGTCAAAAGTAATGTTCCAAGGCACTACTTTAAAATTAGCGAAATAACGGATTTTGCAGCTAGTCTTCAAAAACATTTAGATGAAAGTCTTTATTATTTCAAAGTTTGCTATTAAAAAAGGTCAGCCTAGCTTAGAGCTGTCAGTTTTAGTACATTTTCTAAATAGACTGGTAGAGAAATAGGAAGTTAAAATGGGCTTCATCTTGAATTCATTTATTGCATAAGTGACTCAAATTGGGTTAGGACCTAGTATCTTTTCTGATCTATCATACTAGTAGCACACAGGAGTTTCACTATATTTTTGGCAAAAGGCAAACACCATTTCTAGGCTATTTGTCATTGTTTTTTCAAACCTCATGAAAATGCTGTCCAACATTAACACATCTGCATTTCTACTACATCTGTCTGGACAGGCAGCTCTTAGATAGAAATACCACTTCTTGTACACAAAAAGATTGTTTTCATTATGTTTCTAATAGTTTTAAATCTAGTGAGGGAAAAGGGAGTTCATACACACTACCATGCCGCCAAGAGTAGAAGAAAAGTTTTTAAAATCAAAATCTTCGTTTTCTGAAAATTAGTTTGTGAAATTCAAATGTTATGTGTACAAATGGACATTCAGAAATAATAATGCTAGCAGGCTTTATTGGTTTTATAAATGAATACTAATATTACAACACTCTTCATCTCTCATTGACTTCAGTTGGAGTGGAAGTGCTTAGTCTTAGACCCACAGGGATATTTAAAGGTCTTGTAAGAAGTTAGCAGTCTCAGTGCCTTTGTGGATATGAAGCTATCTGCTTGTAGAAAGAATATAGCACTTATGGTTAATTTAATTACATCTATCTTCTACTTAATGTATGCTTTTATAATTCTGTGGCTATGTGGTTTTAAGCTACCATTAAGCAGGCATAAAGTCTTCTCTGATATCTGTTGTTAATTTTATACAGTGCTTTAAAAATAATTTCAATGGTAAATGCAAAAGCACTGCACTTCAAAAATGCAGTGAAAACGTGTGAGACTTCTTAATAACAAAGATACTAATAAACTGAGCTTGTTAACTTTTCAATTCAGTAACATTTTGGAAATGGAAAATTATCTTTTTTGCTAAATAAAATATTTAGGTTTTTTTTTTTTCCAAGATCTTAGATTTCTCTTCAGGAAAGTCAAGAAAAATGAGGATTTCTTCCTCTCCATTGCTTTCTTTTCTACTTGTCACAAGGAAAAAATGAAGCAAACAGATAAAAAGGTAAACTAGAGGTAACATGCCAGAAAACTGAAATAATAAATACTCTTAAAAAAAAAAAAAGTTTCTCTTTTTGGATTAAATTTTAACATTTCTCTGAGAAAAACAAAAAAGGCTAACACTTTGAAAGTTTTTTGGACATAACTGTTAAAAATTATTTTTTACCCTACCTATCAAATATAATTACAAATCAGATTTTACCTGTGATGAAAAAAAAAAACCTTTGCTTTTGATTTTAGGGCTTTTTTTCCAGTCTAACAAGATCAATGAATAGAAAAAGCAGAGATCAATAATGAGGCAATAATTACATATTCAGCTCATTCATTTTATTCTTTACTTTTTTTTGCTCCTGAAAGTACATATTCTACTGGAATATGTACTGAGGGATGGGGAGGAAGGAGAGACAAGAAAAAAAAGTTCCAGTAACAAACTTATCTGTCATAAGACAGATTCTAACTACAATGTGTTGCCTTCTTTCTTACTTTATGAATTACAAGTAGTTTTAAATAGCTTATCACAACCTCCTATGCAGTGGAATATGCAATTACTCGTGGGACTTTCTACAGTTTTTCTTGAGCAGACCTCAGAAACAGGGACATGTCCCTACACTAGAAGAAAGTGTCTCTAAAATTGATAGAGGCCAATACAGTCAGAAATCAGTAAGATATCTAAGTGTTTCTTCTACTGCTTTGCAGAGTTGGAAAGCGCAGAACAGTCCACCAAGTGGCCTTACAGATAGTTTGGCTTCAAGAATTGGACATTACCTAAATAAATATCAATAATCCGTCTCTTTTTTTTTTTTTTTTTGATGTTGCAATATTTCACACAATGCAGGTTCTGAGAAAATCAGCCCTGTTTTGTCCCTGTTTTAAGAAGCACACTGCTACCCCTAAGCCATACTGGTATAAGGTAGAAGTTAAAATTAAAAGGTTTCCAGCTACACAACAGCATCAGATATTGATGCTTTATGAGATTTAGAGTCCAACACCCCTCGTGTCTTTGAAATACTGTAGATAGAGCGGAGCTAAGTAATCCAACAGTTTTAATCCTTAGAGGTGGCTGACTCATGTAGTTCATGTTTGTGAGAAGGTTTCTCAGGGGAGGGCAATAGTTTGGATAGCTAATGACATGTGAATATTGACGGTTAATGGTCTGAAGTAGACACTTAATAGTGAGCTCATACTGCCAATTGAAGGAAGACGATCCATTTAGTTGAACTGAGTCTCAAAACTGACTACTTACCATTGAGATAAGTAAGGTAAGTAAGTTGAAGTAAGCTCTTTTCTGAATATTAAAGAAAATGTGTTATCTTATGTTCCCACTCTAATAGGTACTTTGCTGTAGCTACAAAGTCCTTTCTTTCTCTCTCTGTCTCTCTTTTTTTTTTCTCTTTCTATTTTCTTTTCTTCTATTTTTTGCTGTTCAGCAACTTTGATCCCAGTTTCTGGTGGTGGCATTCAGTACGAGCAATTATCAGGAGATTTTATGCACAGGTTCTGCTCTGATTTATAGCACGAGGATCTGTTTATAGACCGTTGAGAGCTTGCTGAATCTGTGAGCATGGCTTATCTGGAGACAAGCATTGCTGGTGAGCTGAGAAGGTTACAATCTTTCAGATACCAAAATTTCCGTATAATCAACAACACCTCAAATAGAGAAAATGGAAACATTTTGCACATCCTATTTTGGGAAATCTCTCTTTTCCTTCTCCCTCCTGCCACGTACTCACACAAGTTTTATTTTTAAAACTGCAGGCACAGTAGTGCAATCTTCATCACTACAATATCAGTGACTGTGGACTGGTAATTTATATCACACTGATATTCTAAGGGAATCAAACTCAGCTCCTCTTTACAATGTTCTTTATAAGCAACTTGCTCCATCAGCAAACTGATATTTATAGCCTATAGCCTACATTAACTGTTTTGAATCTAAGATTTAATGCAATTTCTACTTTAGTTTTGTTTACAAGTATTTCTATTCAAAAGAATATTCACACTAAGCAGGAAGATGTTAACAGCCACAAACAGCTCCTGATACATAAGCATTAATAATATTAATATGTTCTTTTTTCCTTTTTCCTGCCATTGCCAGTACCACATTTTGTCCTTCCAAGTACATTAAGCTTGCTCTCAGTCAAGTCACTGTCTGCACAAGCAAAATCTTAAGAATTATGTCTCAACATCTGTGTCATTTTTTGTTCTTTGTCTTGAAGATAGTTTTGCATCTGGTCTCATAAAGTATTTTTGTTCATTGATATTTGAGTAGTCAGCCACAGTTCAAAGCACCCTATTTGTACTTCCACCAGAGCAACTTCCAGTGGTGTCCTGGGAGCACATCCTAAGGACTATTTCAGGAATCTCAGCCCCAGATTTCAGATGAACTTAACTGCACCCAATTTACATATCTGACACAATCTCAGGTAGATAGTGTGAGCACAGCTACTTTAAATTATGAATTAACATCTTTAGCATTGGAATAAGGACATTTTTTTTCAGTTTTGATGTCCAAAACACAGTGTGAAGTAAGTGTATCTTATATTGCAAACAGTATTTTTACAGAGGATCTTAAGATTTTATGGGAAATCTCAGCTGAGCTAAGCGCAAATATTCAACAGGAGTTATTTCTCTTGTGATATTTTTGTTTCCCCTACACTTCGTAATTTCATTGTGAAACCCAATATTATAGACATGCTTCTCTGCTTCAGCCTTGAGAAGAAGAAAGGATTCTGACCTCTTGATGATCTATCCTAAACAATTCTGCTGTGAATATGGATTCACTGCTGTTTAGCAGGATGATGGAGATGGCAGGACTGTGAACACAAGTGAGTTTACTGTCCAATGCAGTCACTTCCAAGCTGTGAGGAGCAATTCTTCACAGGTCTTCACTACTATTATCATCTGTCCAGCCAAATACTCCCTATTAATGACCATCAGCACTGACGTCAGTATAAAAAATCACCCAGAGGAAAGCGTTCTGTGCCAAGCTACATGTAGGCGCCATTGCTTCAGTACTGACAGACTAATACTGAACAGATTAACTTGAATTAGAAATAAAACTTCTCAGAGAAAATGAAATACATTCTGCTTCCAGGAGAAACAATTTCTCTTTACTGTGTTGCCATTACTCGGGGTGTGAGACTCCATAGTTCATACTACATTTATATTTAAAAACCAAACCCAAGCTTGTACTGGCATAGAGTGAGGCAGAAAAGAAAATAATGTCTCTTACTTTCAACATGTACCACAGGAATATGTCAAATATTTGTGTAAAACCATAGGTATTTTCTATCCGCTCACTTTATTTTCTCTGTGGTAGAACTAATAAAAGTTAAAGATAGGTAGCACTAGCTAAAAGCTAAAAGACAGCTAATAAAAGCAGTTCGGAACCAGCGTATCACATCCATGTGGCAGGATATCATGACAAACTCAGAAATGGATGACAAATGATCTGAACAATGTTGCCACCAGCACTGTGTGAGCAGATTACTTGAACTGTTTCAACAATACTGACCATGTCTCAGGTGCTTTTTTTTCCTGCTAAGTGTGGATTTAAAGGAAGTAAAAAAGGAGAAGGGAATATCTTAAAATGAGTAAATGTAATGAGAATAATGGTGATGAAAAATGACTTCACTGAAGATTTGTTTGATGTAAAAGTGTGGTGCTCTGCTGCTGAGATAAAAGGAAGATGATCTGCTGGGAAGAGTGTATGTGAAAAATGCATGAAGGTCTTACATCAAATTAGCGAAGTACACCAAAGGGGAGAATCAACAAAGAAAACAGTGCTTTCAGCACACCATCAAAGTCTATTGGGAATATTTGAATCAAGGCCAAAAAGACAGATATTACAGTTGCCTTCAGTTTTGGCCCTGCCATCAGAGGGACACCCTATGGTTTGCCTTTAGGGGAAATCTACTGCAATGTTAAGCATTTTGTGTAACCTCCTGTGTTCCTTTAAAGTACCATTAAAAAATACTAATTACTGTAAAAGACTACTGTAGAAGTTCTGAATTTCTGAACAGAACCGTCAAATATGTATTGTGGAGCAAAGTCCTTTTGTCATAAATTATCTAGCAGTATAAAGTTTTCTTTTTGGTATAAGATATTTAGTATCACTTTCTTGGTCTCCTTTAATGGAGATAAAGTCTGCAAATGGATGGTTAAGGGGTCCTGATACGCTTTAGGTCAGGATCTCACAAGGAGTTGTTCATGCATTCCTACTGGTATGCAAAAAAATTGCAATAAAAATAATAAATGAATAAATAGATAGATAAATAAATAAATTTCCATATCATGTGCACACCTGAAAAGAAATACAAGGCTTGAAAATAAGAGCAAATAAATTACAAATTTAGGCTAAATATTCAAAAATTGACCTAATCATTTTGATTTTAAAAAGTCATCAGGACAACACAGAGCAGAAAGGAGTTTAATTTTTTTTTTTTTAGGTTACGTGGTTTACTTATGTGTTTTTTAAAAAATGTACCAAGGTAAGCTGTTCAGCTGTGTTGTGAGCACAAAATCTTGAGTGTGAGAGAAAAACAAGGTCCACTGAAAGCGTGTGTGTGCGCACACGCACATACCTGTGTGTACGTGTGCCTGCATGCTTGCACAGAATGACTCAAATCCATCAGTTTTCATTAAGAAAAAGTAAACACCGAACATCCGAGCATGGAGTATCTGAAGCCAAAGATCATGTCTGCTGCAGCGTGTCTCTGTAGCTTGCTCTCTGTAGACCAGCCCTGTGGTTTTCAAACCAAAACTGAGCTCCCTTTCCAGCTTGCCAGAAATCCTTAGCAATACCACAGATTAGATTACTTACAGTGCGAATAATAAATGCATGCTATATACAGGTTATCAAAAATATAGCGTGGACCACCATTATTATACCATATACTACACCACGTGTCTCCTTGTCCTTTTTCCGTGTGGTATAGCTGAAGCCTATAGTTAGAGCTTACTATTTTGCGCTACAGTGTCTGAAATGAATTAAAGGTTTGGCACTTTTCATATGTTATGCAGATATATTTCCCGTGTTACTACATTCTTCACCACACATTAGGTGTTAGAATGCTCAGCACATTGCAGGCAAGATGGGTGTTGTTTCTACAGAAATAAAAACTGTGAAATGGAGATTTTTAATGATTGAGAATAAAGCATATTTTTGGACCATACAGATAATCTATGAGCCTCTTTTAAAAATAAAAAAGCAACAAGTTCTGTCTTCTTTTTTTCTACTTCTGCTGTAATGATTTAGTTTTCCCAAAGCATATGGTGAGAATCAGAATTATCCCTTTTCCACCTACTACTCACAATTTCTTGCCTACTGATTTCAGCACCTAATCTATGGTGCTAAAACCAATTAGTGATACATCAAAGGTTTTTGCAGTTGTAAAGTTTGGACCACTACAGAACATTAGCACATGAGCTACTCATTATAGGCACAGATCTATGTGATCTTTGATCTGTGTGATAAAAGATACATTCAAAATATGTTTTCTTTGGCAAGCTTACAGTCTCCTAATTGAAGAAAAAACTAATTATATAGTTCTTTACAAGGTTGGAATCTGCTGTAATAGGGATTGTACACAAAAACCAAGTAGTAAATGAGAGAGGTTAATTTTACTTCTTTTCTTTCACAGAATTTTTGGCATTCTAAAGTTCAAGAAAGTTATTTTTCAAAAACCATATGTTCTACGGTTCTAACCTCTAAACGGTTAGAGGTTACAGACAGCAAAACTGGAATCTTACAGATATGCTTAACTTTTGGCACTCAGTAGCTCCAATAAGTCAATGAAAGTAAGTCATGCCAGTTAAAATTAAGGATCAAAGTATAAATTAGTATGGGCCCTGTTCTCCCTGTTGGCTTGTTGCCAGTATTTCCTTCCTATTTGCATGAAGTATGTGCACCTAAACAAGCAATGAAAGCCGTGGTGAAGCCGCACATTGTATGCTTTACTGCTCAGACTGCTTGATAGGCTATTCATTTTCTGCTGCATCTCCCATCCCTTAAAAAAAGCACAAAGATTCTGCTTAACCAGATATAAAAATAACAAATGGAACATTGCCATTCAATATTAGATCACCTGGAACACTTATTTATAGCCCCTTTGCTTCCTCCCAGATGTATCCTGCTGTCTTTTGGAAATTGTGCCCAAGCCTGGAGCACACCAGCCCTCACCCTTGGTGGTGCCTGGGAAGAGAGCCAAAAAGAGCTCATAGCTAGGGGAGAAACATGCAATGAGTTTGAAAGGCCTGGTGTAAGTTGTTGAAGCCACAGCCTAAAGTTGTGGGATGGGAGGAATGGGGAAGGCTCCAGTTCTTCCTTGTGCTTCCTGGATGAAGAAATGGGGTCTGTAGGGAAAGGAGAAGTGGAAGGCAGGACAGAGGGAGGGAGGAAGCAAGGAAGGAAGGAAGGAAGGAGGCAAGGAAGGAAGGAAAGAAAGGAGAGAGGGAGAAAGGAAGGGGGAGGGGCAGGGAAGCTCTCCCTCTTTCTGCTCATGAAATCATTAATCTCAGACCAACCTGCTAAGGTTGCATGCTGACACAAAACTTTTAATTTCCACTGTTAAGTGGAATCCTATCTAATCTTATCTAACATATAATCCATAATGATTCAGAAAATGAGAAAGAAGCTCTGTTAAATCACAGATATCAATACAGGAATATTACCCATTAAACATTTGGTAATACTTTGTATCAAGAATTCTAAAAGTTTTTTGGAGGAAGATTTTCTCACTCCTGAGAAAAGTTTTCTAAAGTTAATGTGCAGGAGGTTGCTCCTTACAGTGCAGCTTTTATTTTTGTCAGGAAGGATGCAAAGAGTTCTGATAACAAATTAGATTTCTCATTTTTAAGGTGCTTATTTCCTTGATAAAGTGATAATACTAGAAATAGCACAAAGTGCAAACATACAATAACTTTCTGAGCTCAAATCAATTCTCTTTTTTCTTCATTTTGAAGTCTAGTAGTAGTACTGTTAAAAGGAGCCTTTAGTGGGGTTCATTAGATGTTCCACAACTCCTTTTGCTAGCTAAGCCTCCTACACTAATCTTCACTAGCCTCTTCCTGCCTAACTAATTTACTAGCTAGGGTCCCTCAAATCTCAATAATGTCTAGGAAAGGTTTTCCCTGATATTATTAGGGTCACCATACATTGAATATCACTAGTACATGCTGGTGAAGACCATAGAGGAGTCAATATCGGAATCCTTCTTCCAGATTGCTCCTCCCCAGCTATTGAAACTCCCTAACATATTTTCTGAAATGTCTACATTAAAGGATAATTAAATAATCCAATCTCTTTCTCCATCTTTCCTGCAGAATGGCACAAAATAAGTCTAATTCAAAAATGATTTCTCTGGTTCAGAGGCAGACAGACAGATTTTTATATTCCTTCTCCTTTTTCAAGACACCCACTTCCTCTAAATTTCATTTTCTCTCCATGCAATAAAAAATGAAATAACATCGATTTCTTCTTTATTTAATCTTTTTTCTAGTGTGCCTATATAGCATGACAGTGAATAACTGTATATGCCAAGAAAACAATTACATAGCACCTCTATATTGATTTGTCTAATTATATCTCTTTACTGAAACCAAAGTTGTTTATGTGGATATGGCTGGCAAACAGTAGCAGTTTCTAAATCTAGTTTTATATTCTCTTTAATTTGCTTAATTATTACTTTTTGCAATGAACATCCAAAGAAATATGTTCAAGGCTGCAGTCTCCGATTTCCGTGCCTCTTTCTGCCCAGCAGACATCGCCACCCATAGCTGGGAGCAAAGGAGAAACACACCTGGAGGGCTGTTTCTGCTGAAGTATCACTGAAATCAAGCATTTTGAAGTATTTCTGAGTTTCTGTGCAAGATCTGTGCAAGAACTCAGCCTGGCTTTGCAAACCGCATACCACACACCATAGGACTCGGTTTGTGCAATTAGCCCTGCACTGTGCTTTCTGTACCGCTTCCATCACTACTGAGCAAGTACCTCTGCATATACCCCTGACGATACTGGCCCAGACACTTACTTGGAGCTAGCTGAGGTATATCTCTGCAGTGCCATGCATACACCTATGTATCTCCTCAGGGAGATTTCACAAGCCAAACTTTTATTTGGAAGTGCCTGCCTAAGCCCCGCCGGTCGGGCACTGCCAAACGCTGTGAGAGCAGCATGAGCATCAGCCAGCCTGATGTCCAGAGCCTCAGCTGGGACAGAGGGGGTCAAAGATGACCAAATCCATCTTTTTCCTCTGCCTGAGAGAGCCAAAACTCAAACCTCCTTCAATGCCAAAAGAGCACCCTAATCACCATGCCGTACAGTATTCTTGAATTTCTTCCATTGAAGAAAAGTACTTAATATGACTATTAAGCAACACCTTGCTGGCATACATAAGCATTCACCGGGGCAAAAGGGCAGTGTAATTATACACTCAAGGGCTGGGTCAAATGTGCGGTGAACAGAACATCTGAATCACAGTGTTTCTCCAAAGGCAGGAGATTGCTGCACCCCAGCACGCAATAACCTGCTGGCAAGGTGATCTCCTTGGGGCAGGGAACAAGCTCTCCCTAGAAGAGAAATGCTTGCTAGTAGAGAAGTTGTGATGTGAGGCTTACTTCACCCTGGTGGCCAGTAGCCCTGCTCTAGGGCGGGCTGAGTGGGCAGGCCCTGCGTTTTAGGAGGAGAGTGCCTGCTTTGTGAAACCTCCTGCACGAGGAGGTGCCAAGCTCTCACGTTCAGCATGGGGCCTGTGGAACATGGACAATCTTCGGCCTGGTCAAGGACATTTCATATCTACTTTGTGGACTTGCAATTCCAAAACAGCAATGAAGTCCCCCTTAGTCTGCTGTTGTTAACAGAAGTTTTCAAAGTTACAGTAAAATGAAGAGGCAGATTAGTAAATTTAGGTATCTTAGTTTTTCCCTGAGTCATTACACTCCGCTGCCTGGTTCCGATTCGTGTCTCTGACTCACAGGTCAGTGCTGCTGCTTTCCCAGGGACCTTTTGGGACGAGCTGACATGAGACAGCAAAGAGTTACAGTGAAAAATATTATTTAATGTTTCTGTGGCCAGCAGTTCAATATGACTGTGTTGCTGCTGGATGAATTCCTTGCCACTGGAACAAACAAAAGTGACATCTTAAAGATGTCACTAATTACTTGTAAATTGAAACGTTTATCTATTTTTGAACCATTTGCCTCTCAAAATCAGTTTCTCTCTTTCTCAGACTTTTAAAATGGGAGGGAATAAATCCAATGACATGAACCACTAATGACCTCTGTAAGGAAGTGGGTTTAACCAAATAATAAAGATAAACAGAGCATGGCTGCAGTTAAGTTCATTCTATTTCAATAGCTCGTGAACTTGGAAAGTATTCAAATTATCTTCATATCTTTATTTGAAAAATAGAAATAAGACTAAATTATTTTATTTTTAACATATAGATTCATATTTAGTAAATATATATCTCACACAGAGAAAATTATATTCTTCATGCAAAATATACCCTAAACATGCTTTAGTGACTCTGGTCTAAATGGCTATGGTGCTTTATTTCTAACAGAGATTTTTAACATGTCACTTTGTAAATAAGAAAATATATTTATATATATATACCCTCCTGCTCCTCTGCAGATTGCCTCTCTGTCTTTAAGTATTTTAATTATTTTTATGGGATTAAATTTTATTTAGAGAGATCTTACACATTCATTTATCTGTATTAAATGAACAGGGTTTAAAGTCTAAGTGTGGCGAAACCAGAATCGGTGCAGACATGAGTAAATGAGAACCTTAGACTATGCAGAAAAGAAAAAAAAAAAAAAACAGAACTTTGTTTACACTGGCAGGATTTTATCTGTCATGAAAAAAGCTAAAGGATAAATAAAAAGTCACTGGCTATTTTATTCAGCAAACAGCATGTTGAGCCCAGTTTTGAGAACAGATCCGTTGATTTTCCTCCAAAATGTCATAGCCTACTGGTGTGAGTGATGGTGTGAATATATATACATATGTGTGTGTGTGTGTCTATATATATATATATATTTTTTTTTTTTTTTAAATGACAACCTGTGTGTCTCTCTATATATATTTTTTTTAACAACAACCTTCTCTGCACTCTGCAGTGTCTCTGATCAGAGGAGCCAACCTCTTATTAAGGCTTTCTTTAATCAGGTGCAGCTGAGCCTATTTAAGCTCAATCATGTCCACAGAGGAAAATCTAGCAATGACGCCTGTTTCTCTCAGCTTGGGAGGGGAGGCTGTCTGCCCTGGGAATGAAGGGCCTGCCTGGAATACCTGCTGGGGTTTAATCTCATCAGCACCATCTGCCCCCCGCATCACTGGGGCTCAGCTGGTCCCTTCGGGCATCGCCGCATCCGTGTCCCAGTCGGGTCTGCACTCGGGTATGGGAGGATCTGTTCAGTGGCCACCACCCTGCCGGTGGAGTCTGGACCCACTGGTCCTCATTCTCCTCTCGTACGCGTCAGGCACCCGTGTCATTCCCCTGCCTTGAAGGAATTACTTCTGTTTCTCCCTGGTGTAAGAGAGCCATCAGTCCCCGTGCCACCTGTGGCAAAGAAAATTTATTAGGATGGACATTTTAACCTCCTCTCCCTCAGCAACATTTCTCAGCGTTTTCCAAGGTACCTTAAAAATGTGATGCAGCTGGTTTTTCTGCAGGTGTACATATAAGCTTTAGTTAATATAGCTGGATCAAACTAATCACAGCCAGAAGAGGAAAAAAAAAAAAGAAAGAAAAATTTTATATGCATTAGGATTTTTCCCTGATCCCAAATTAGCTGTTATCTAAAATTATTCAGTGACTGGTTTCTGTAAACACATCAGCCTGTAGCCTGCTCAGGAGAGAGTTGTTCTATTTATTATTATTATTTTTATAATTTGCAATTTTCTATCCATGTGGTGGGGCCAATCATCTGAATCACGTGGTTTTCTTTCTACTCAAGACTGCCTCACTTGCAGTGGAGTTTTTGGCTCGTGGTTGAAGAGAGTTTTGGCACCCTTATTTATGCAAATAGTTGTTCACATGCATTTTTCACCATTCCTTCAATGAATATTTTTAGAGCAAAAGTCACGCCTTTGAGTACTCTCAAAAAGCTACAAGGACAGAATTACAAATGTTGTTAATTAGGAAAAAAAAAATACTGTGAAACAGCCTGGAAAGCTTTTCTTTATGGACACGAACATTTCCTTCAGAAGCTGGAGAGGGCTGGGAGAACCCAGCTGGTTGGGCACGCTCCTGGCTGGAAACCAGCTTCTTGGCCCTTTTGCTTTCCCTCTCCCTTTCCTTTCTGAGCTTGTCACAAGGCTCCTCCAAGTCTCCTTGGGGTATCTCAAAGTCATCGCTCAGTGATGGCCAGCCCAGGCAATTGCTTCCAAAACGGAACCCTCAGCGCTGGGGCTGTGGGGCAGCATAAAAGGCAAAATGCTCTGCGGCTGCAACTCCACTGGTTTTGGGGAGAGGGGACAGAGGCAGAGCTTTAATTCTGAAAAAAAAAAAAATACGACAAGTTGTGAAGCAGATGAGTCCTCTGCATCATTTCTCTTCCCCACTGTAGCTACACACCCAGTGCAATCAAATACAAAGTTTGTTTGCTTGTTTGCTTCCCAGACTCCTGCCGTGTTTAATCAGCCGCTTTGATGATTTGGTAATTTCTTCTCGGAGCAGACTTGCAGCCCTCGTACCACTAGAGGGCTTTGCTCTTACTCGGAAAACAGCAATAAAAAGCCGTGAACAAGGGGAAATTCCTCTTGTATTTAACCCTACACATACACGCATAAAATAAAAGGTGAGGTTTATACAACATGTCCAGCTTTTCTTTTCTTCGTTAAAGACTTGCTTGGATATTTTGCTCAATAATCTCTTTTGGTATAACGAGCATGGGAGTTGTATATCCTTCTTGGCAGAAAACTGTCAGAAAAGACAATATTCACTGATGTCTCATATCTATGATCATCGTTGGGATTTAGAGGATTTAAGAAGTTGAGATTTTGTGGTCTTATCATCCCTGCTATGTATCATAGTTTTAGGAAATCTTGCTTAAGTTGACTCATTTTTGGAAGAAAAAGAAAAGGTGATTGTAATAAAGAGGCCAGAATTAGACAACAACTGTAATATTTCACATGTGCAGGATCACAGAAAGTATGAGTTTATCCTCCACAATTAATTTATAATAATATTCTTAAACAGGTACAGTTGCAGTTGAATGTATCTTGTATGCTATCTGCCTAAGCAATTTAAAGGTTTCAGTGTTTTTTTATTTTTTTTTTTTTTTTTTTGAATCATAAGCTTTCTTTATGCTAACGCACTC
>JAWLRI010000307.1:3768403-3778814 GCA_034781795.1 Crypturellus tataupa
CCTGGCACGAGCGCTGGCTGCCAGCGCCAACACCACCTTTGCTTCCGCAGGCCCTGGGAGCTGCTGCTGTGCTCCTCATGTGCCTCCAAAGGGACCCATCGGCGCTGCTCAGCCTTGGGCATGGGCACGGACACCTGGGAATGCAACGAGTGTGCCGGCCTGGGCCCCAGTAAGAGGCTAAGTGCGCAGGTCCCCGCGTGCTCAGGCTGGGCTGCAGGCAAGGCCTGGGGTTGGGTGATCCATGACGGGCTGCCAGAGCGTGTCTGCCCCTGCGAGGGCTGGGGACGCCGCTCCAGCCTCCAGCTGCGGGGGCTTGGGGCCATGGTGCTCACCTTGCGCTTCCCCTTGCAGCCCCCAGCGCTCAGGCGGAGCTGGCTGGCACCACTACCAGCACCAGCATCCCCACCAGCACCACCAGCAGCATCACCACTGGCAGCAGCAGCAGCCAGCAGGAGTTAACATCATCCTCCTCCTCTCCAGCTCCTGAGAGCAGCAGCCCGTCAGACCAGACAGGGCCAGACTGAAGCGCAGGACAGTCGAGGCTCGCATGGCAGTCACAACATCCTTACAGGAGGCCGTGAAGATCTCATGGCAGGAGCCAAGCAGGAGCCCCAGGCAAGGGCATGAGTACACAAACCCTATGAGAACAGAAGAGACAGTTGATGTCAGCTGTGCTCGGAGCTCCCACATTTCTTCCTTGGCTTCTTCCTTCATGGCCTTTCTTGGAGGCTGGCTTGGGGGATGGGATTGGCAGGGCTGTGTTTTCTTTGGATGTTGGCATGACCTTTCCAGAACTGGCTGGCTGCATGTGGCCTGACCACGTGGGCTGAGTGAAGGCTGTTTGCTGTGAGCTGAGAAGTGAGGGACACTTGAATATGTGGATGATGATCTCAGGAAGACATTTGTATGGGAAGAGGCCTGCAACAACAGACTATCCCTTCTTCAGGTTACTGAACTGGAAAAAGACTTCAGAAGTTCTTTTTAGAAGTAGTTTATTCATGACCATAAAGCCTTAACTTTAAAACAAAGGAGAATGAAGTAATATTCTTGAAAGTGCAACTGCTCATCATGAAGTCAGAAATGTCCCAGATTTCTATGTTCAATTTTACAATTATTTTAAAATCTGAGTTAATTTTAAACAATGCATCAGTTTCATCTAGGTGCTTTATTCACAGAATCTCTGCATCAGAATTAGAGTTTCTCAGCAACGTAATTCCGATATGATACTTTAAATGCAGAACCTATCTATCTGACCCATCAATGTATTTCAAGAGCTCTTCTTGCCTCATTAGATATTGTCTCTGAGGATTTCATTATGTGTTGAGGGAAGAATTTATCCTGACAAAACACCTACAAGATTCATTTGCTTTTGAATTCTGTTTCCATTGGTGACTCACCTTATGTGAAGGCACACCAATGTACTTTGTATCTACCAAAAAACATTTGACTTCCACATTCCTTTTCAGGAACAGTAGACTACTATTTTCTAGTAAATGAATAGATTCTCATTCATATTTAAAGGAATCTAAATAGAAGAGACTGCTGGAAATGTTCTGTTTTTCCACTTTCCTTTGCTGATCATAAACAAGTACAAGCAGGCTAAACAGATAAAAGTAGGTGTAATTTCAAAATTTCAAAGTATCTTTTTCACAGATAAATTCCTCAAACCAAAAGCAAAATAGGTTAGGCTCAATTAATTATATTAATGCAATATAATAAGCTATTGAATGATAGAAATTAGATTCATTTGCCCAACTTTAGGAATTTGACATGTAAGTCATGTAGTCTATTTTTGTTCAACTATTCAAACACTGTTCTTATGCATCTTGAAAGAAACGCTTGTCCTCTGGTTCAAGAATTTCTCAGTACTGTTCCTTTGAAAGCAATTTAATGCCACAGTGAACTGATTTATACTATGATTTTGTGTTTTAATGGCATAATTTGATTATATTATTAAAAATATAGATACATACACAATTTTATAATAAAATATCCATACTATTACTTATAAAGAATTCATTATTCTCTAAAAATTCAAGGTAGAATAGTGTGGATACTGTCTATTCCATATCATAATAATGAAGATCCAAGCAGCAAACACCTTATTAGCCTATTTAACTCATACCTGAGTTTTCAATCAAATAAGCAGCAAAAAAATATTTACCCAGGCAGGAGGGAAGTGGAGAAAATTTTAGGCATAAGAGACCATAAATAAATAAATAAATAAATAAAGGAAATACACTTCATAGGATTTCTGATTTTTAGCATATAATAAATACAGGACCTCATTTTCATATAACATATACTCAATGAAAGGATAACTTAGCAGCTGGCTGATCAGAAAAGGGCTAAGCCTCTCAAGTAATAATGACTGTGAAACATATGCTGTATTAGCAAACTTGTGTTTAAAAAATATTGACTTAAAGATGTGCTGAAGCATTTTGATGAATCTGTGCCCAAATTAGCATCTCAAGAAAAATCTTTTAGGAGGTAAATTTTGAGTAGCTCTAGAAGACCCGGGACCTCCTGGCATTTTATGCATTTTGAAAGCCAGTTTCACAAACCTGTCACTTCTTAAGTAGTATAGCCTTTAGTATAGCCTCTCCATCTACTCTCCATGTATTTATTAGACTTCTTGATATGTTTCCAACCCAAAAAAAAAACCCTTTCCACCTTTAAACTTACAAAACATCTGGATTAGCCAGCAGATAGCTTCCTAATACATTTTTTTTTCACCCCCAAAATTGCCATTCAATTAGAGCATTTTGGAATTTTCCTTCCAACATTTTTTTTTTCATAGCCACCAAATAAGCACCTACAAGGAGGAGATGCCAACTAACATCTTTCAATATCTAAGCGGTAGTTAGCCACCTTTTGGCGGCTTCCTAGGATTCAGCAAAGCTGCTCTCTGTAAATCTGACATTTTAGCCTTGTTAGACTCAGACCTGCAAGCACACAGGTGCTTCATGCTAGCTCTGCAAAGCACTCTAAAAACCTTGCACATCTCTCTCATTCCCACCAGCCTCTGCCCCATTACTACTCAGGATCTGGTCTCCTATGTCAAGTATGCTTTTACTTGCTTTTATTTTCAAGATCCATCAGGTTGTAATCATACAACCTCATGTCCTGCTTAAATCTCTCATCCATTAGCAGTAATTTATCTCATGCATCTAATTAGTCCCATTGTCAGTTTGTCCCTTTCCAAATGGTGCCGAGCGCCTTTTGCCTTCTCAAAACCTTTGCACTTCCAAGATCTCCTGTTAATACCTGCAGAGTTTCCCCGCCATTTTCTGGAAACCATCCTTTTCACTATGCCTTTCAGAAAGGCCAGAGCAGACAAAGCCTTGCTTATTGAAATGATGGCCTTCTTGCTGACTAATCCTTGCCCATCAGATCCTCCTATATTTCTGTCTGCCTGTCTTTATCCATCACTCTGAAAAGACAGCCCTAGCATTTCTCACCCGGGGCTAGTGATTTACCACAGAGCAAGCAACTGAATAAAAGGAGAAGCACAACCAACATTTCCCTGCTGCATGGCAGTATTTTAAAAGACTAACTTGTTCTCTTTTTTTGAAAGAGAAGAGACAGCAAAATCCAGGAGAAGTTTCAGGGCCAGGAACTGTGTGCTGAGGGAGACAGCTTCTTGCAGCCTGCAAGGAAATATCTCTGTCCTGGAGAGAAAAAAATAATTAAGGTATAATTCTGACCTCGGTGCTTCTTGGTAGCTAACTTGGACAGCTCCTACCCCAGAGTGTTGGCTGAGGTTAATTGGAACTGACTGTCATTTTCAGCAAACAGGAGATTTGCACACACACACGGAATTAAAATGGAACTTTGGGAAAAATTATATTGTAAGGAAATAGCATTGAATTCAACAAATGGGTTTGGGCAATTAAAAATAGAGGAGGGAATGTAAAACCATAGAAATCTTTCATTTTGACTTATTTTAAGTTGTTTTATTTTGACATTTCTGAAGTATTTTTTATCTTATTTGAAAATTACATTTTGATTTTGAAGTGGCTTGATGTCTTGGGGGCAAAAAAAAGGGCATGAATAACATGTATATTTAATTAAAACTTGACAGTTTATATCTTTCTTTTTTTTCACAAAGTGAAACATTGAGGTCTTAGGAGATTGGAGATTTTTGTTTTAACAAAAGCCCTCCAGAGTTTTTGTTCTCATCTAATCAATTTTTTTATTATTTTTTATTCAAGTTACCAAACCAAAGCATCCATCCTTTATCTAGCTTTACGGTCAGTTCAAATCTGAGGCATCTAACTTCCTACACAGTCTCATAAGACTTTGCAACTAATGGTTTACTGTAGATGCAGCCTTTCTCCATCTGTGCTCAGCATTACTAGAATCTGGAATAGAATTTTACAAGTTCAGGCCAAGTTTTGGAAAAGTTTAGTAACATGTTTTTATCACACAGTTTCAAATTACGGTATGAATTTATCAAGTCATAAGTTTTTTTTTCAGAGATAAATAATAGATTGTCAGAAAGAAAATTGGTAGGCATGAGGTGGCTTATAATGAAAGATCTAAGAGCAATGGATATAATAAGCAATTCTGCTGCAGCTAAGGAACATACTGACTGCAGGGTTAGTGTTTGCACACTACTCTGTGTGAGGATTTTTTTTTTACTTTTTGAAGATACTCCACCATAATACTTGAAAGCTACTTAGGAAATATTTATGTATATTTTCACTGCTGGAGACACTTTTAAAGCCTAAAACATTGTAAGCATTTAAGAAAGCAAATCAGGAAATTTGTTTTAAAGATCTACCTCTCAAGAACTCTGGGAAAAGGTATATTAGAGCAGAAGTTAGGTTATTTGATTTGTTAGACTAAAGAGAAAGATCCAGAGATGCCTGATGACAGGTATGATGGAGAGTTAGAGAGCTGCACCCACCTTGCTGTGCACAGTTTCTCAGTTGGGGATATCTGGGGCCATCTGGTACTGCCCACTATGTACTAGAAATCTGGAGCTGAAAGTCAGATGAGAATAGTGGGCGTAGCACTAACAATTAGTGCAGTGAACTTTTGTGACTGAAGATGCTGTAAAAGAGAAATGTTCTCAATATGACATAAAATTAATTTGTGTAGCAGCCAAGGTCTTACCTAGTCCTTTATAGAGCAGTAGGGACAAGAAGGAAAATTAATTTCCTTTTGACTTACTTAATACAAACACCCAAACATATCCACATAGTTAGCTATACTCTGCCTGAGCAATTGAATTGTTACTAACATTTTTGTATAGTCGGTAAGTATTATTACCTGGAGATCTCCCATTACTCATCTTCACTTTCCCCCCTCACCTGTGATTTGCCAGGGAAATTCATCTGATCCATGAGCTGTTTGTATGAGCCCTGTTTCCTGAGAGTCGTTTGAGAGAAATCTGCTAGGTGGGTGGAATCTTCTGCCAGCGTTAGGGTGTACTTGGCTATTGTCTTTCCTGGGCAGTGCGCCCATGCAGATGATGATGTGTAACAACTCACATGGCACCCTAGTCAACCTGGAAAAAGAAGTAGCTAATAACAGCTGTTTGCCAGAGGCAGAACTGTTCATCCCATTCACAGTTCACATCCTGCATTCGCCTGCGGAGTGCTTGGGAAAGCGGAGTGGAAAGGGGTCAGCACCCATTGCCACGGTGGCACAGCCCACAGCTTTCATAGGCACCATCTTTATGTCTGCCTGGTCCAAGCGGGCAGGGATATCAGGTGTTCACAATTCCTGGGCCTACGCAGAGATACAGATTGACTGCATACCTCGTATGTACTTGTACTGCCGTGCAGTAAGAGAGGAACAAGGTGTAGTCCATTCCATCCATCGCCACAAAGAGAAAAGATGTGAAATCTCGGCCAGGAAGATTAACTCTGACTGCAGTCTAACAAACAGTCATATAATTAGAAAGGCCAGTGCTACCTGCTATTTGGTAACGATAGAGGATCACCATTACATTTCTAGCTAAAGGTGTAAAGACCCAATCCAGATGCTGTAAAGCTCACTTAAAGATCAGAAGCAAAAAAATTCCTTCTGGAAGCATCTGATGGAATTTTTACTCCATTTTTTTTTTCTGTAGAAAAAAGACAAGGAAAGGTATATCCTTACATCACATAACATCATTAGGTATCATACATATTATGCCTTATATGAAAGCTCCAAATTGTGAATCTATGATTATATAACCTTAAGCAGAGCTGCAATTGGAAGATTTGTAGAAACTTCCACAATTAACAGTGGTTTAAAAAAGCCCAACAATCCTCCTGTGCAAAATCTTCCATACGTGATAACAGGATGGAAATGGTGCCCCTAGCTTTCAAGTAGACAGAATTGCAATATCTAGAGACACCTCCATCATTACTCATATAAACCCTTACAGTTACCTAAGGTATGCCCAAAACTGTCTCTTCTTGGATCAATGTGAGAGAAGAAAAATAAGGGACAAATTCATCCACTTTTCTTTTGTTTCTTTGAAGGATATCTTCCTCCTTTGCTTTTTAGTTCTCTAAAGACAGTGCACATTCTGTCAAACATTAAGCCTTTCATGTTAAGAAAAGGGCAATAACCCTGGGAAAAAAAACTGACGGTGTGTTTTCTAAAACATGTAGTTATAAGATCTCCCGGGCAAACTGAGGAAGAACAGAAGTTAACCTACAAAATCAATAACACTGGAAAACCATAGTATTCTGGGCATCTCAACTGTTGAGAAGATCAAGGACGTCGCGAATTATACCCATAAGGCCTTATCCTTCATTATGAAACTTGTAAGCATTATATGTGATCTCCGAATCAACAAAGATCAGTGCAGAAAGAGATATTGCTTTCTGCAAAAGATAAACATGCAAGAGGCAAAATGGGAGAAAAGATGTTCTATTAAATTCTGCTTTAATTATTTTATCAGAAGACTTGCAGCCTTGACAGCCAGCTGTACTCCATGGGCATATTTAGTGACTTTTCAGCATATTACAAAGTGTTATTTTTGCAAGCCAATGGAAATGACATAAAAATTAATTATATTATAAATTTCTATGGGTAACAAATATATCTAGATAGTATTAAAGTTACATCTTAATTACAGAAACTAGAGATGGAAACTCTCTTTTAGTTTACGTTTTCACTTTGTTCAAGGAATGACAACCATTGTTTTTAGCAGGGGTTTCCTTTATCTTGATCTAAAACAAATCAGGCAGGAGATCTTCATTGCTCCTCATAAGATACATCTAAATATGATGAGTATGCTCATGCAATATGATGTTACTACAGCTGAAGCAACATTACTGTGATAATTATACTTCAAGTCCACTTAAATACAATAAATCAATTTTGCAGTAATAGATATCTGGGTTCCAATGCAACTGACTTGTCAAAAAGTATCATAGAAGACAAAGAAAAAGCCCTTTGCATTTTTGAGATGCATAAGAATTCACCTAAATTGCCCAAACTATTACAAAAAAACAAACAAACAACAACAACAAAAAAACTGCCTCAAACTTCAACAATTATGTAACAAAAACAGAATTTTACAGGTGGTAGGAAATTATGTCTTCTTGGAAACACTAACTCAATAAATCTTAAGAAGTCCAGCAGAAAAATGAAGGAAAACAAGATATTGGCAGACCTAACATTCCTGATTGTGTTAACTTTTATGTTTTAATGTGTGCTATGATCCATGGTTCTCTTCAGATGGAATACAACAGAAAACCTTTAAAGTCTCCACTGGGAAATGTAAAGTAATTTTAAAATAAGAAAAGAGAACAGAATTTAGTATCAGCTCTTGACGCTTACTGCTTAAGGTCTTTGAAAATTAGAGCCACATTAAATTGTTGGTCTACTCTTATTAAGCCAGTATTTCATATTTATTTTATGGTCCGTGTTTTAGAAAAGCTTTATACACTCTCAGCCATGTTTCAAAGGCTGGTTACTTAGCAGGGTAGATCATACATCCTCATTATTGCAAAGACTGGACAACTTGTAGTGAAGTATTGCTGACAGCACTTTTGGGTATATTGCTAGGAAACAGAAACTTAAAAAGGTATTGGTTTTCATGTCTTCCTTGAAACATTTATTTATTTATTTATTGCTGCCACCAATAGGCTTTCCAAAATAATTACTTTTACTAAAACAGTCTGTTGCAAAAGTTACTTCATCTTCTCCCCTTGTTTTTCATCCACCTGTTACAGCTTGTGTTTTCAGGATGCAAATACTCTGGGAAAAGGGTTGGCACATGCTGTATGTTTATGAAGCATCTACAACAATAAGACCAGCCTGCCTGCGAACTATCTGTGCCAATATTCATTTGAATAGTTATAAAACTTTGACCTTTGAGAGTTCTTCAAAAAACAAAAATATGCTGGAGCAAACCATGTCAATATTTCTACTGTTTCATTCATGGGATCTTTTTAGTCCACTATTGCATAAATTAGCATAGATTCCACTGTTCATAAAACAGAATTCTTTACAAGAAATTCAAGTATCAGGTTAGAAAGTGGAATTTCTTTCCTGAGAAAAATTTCAAAGATTTTAGAATTATTTTTGCTCCAAGAGTGAAAATCAATATTCCCAGCTATTTTTCTTGAGATGGGATTTGAAACACTGAAATTATTTTTAATTACTTCAAATGACAGTAGACATAGCAAATGTTGTTATGTTATTTCAAAATATTATAATATTATTATGTGGAGAAGGCAAATACATCACACAACGCTAAATTAAACAGATATGAACACAGTTACTCACAGTGACAGTTATTTTTCTAGCAAAAAGTAATTTAAAACAGTGTAGTTGTGTGAAATGTTTTGACATTTGCAAACTTAATTTTTGATCAAGTAATGTCAAGATTTGAAAACAGAGACAGAAAAGATATATGTCTCTTGCTTTAATGAATCAATGAAAATAATCTGGATGGCCCATAGGGGATATAAATTGCAGACTATTCTTGAAGGTTAAAATCTAAACTGAGTAGCAACTATTTGTCTTTTATTTTAACAGAAAAACCTTATTGATGATCTGAATGGGTACTGGAATGGCAGCAAAAGCCTGTGTAATGTACCACCATAATTTTCCTTCTTCGTCTGGTGTGTTTTTATTAGGTTTTGATTCCTACACATACACACCTCATACGGAATTTGTGATTAAGTCATAACTCCCTAAGATGAAGGTTTTGTAGGATTAGCGTTGTTATTCATGTGTGGGAATATATAGGATAAAACGTTAATAAAGGTCACCTGTTGAAGACTGTGAAACTAGGAATGAGGAACTGCTGTTGAAGCAGAGGGGATTCACTTATATCCAGGATTGTTCACTGGGTTGCTGGCACTCCAGGACTGGTGGGTTAAGATGCACGAAGGTTGTATAAATACCCAAACCCTGGGCTTAATAAATGCCTTTCACTGAAGACCAGTGAGTCCTGCTCTGTTGATTACCCTACATTTATGCACATGAGACAGGGAGAAATGTTTTCTTAATGGTTACTTTCACTTGCAGTTAGCAAAAGTCTGAACAACTAGCTTAAAACTAAAGAAGCAAAAATTTTCAGCCTCCCATTTTCAAACTACTCTTCTCGTTCTTGTCCCACCTCTGTGTCCATATAGGCAAGGAAAGAGTGTGCATACGAAGCCATCATGGGCTTCAAGGCTCCTCATGCAAAAGTTATCAGCGAGCCTTACTGCTAGCTTGGGCAAGTGACATGAAGCCTCTGAGATGACCTGTGATAGTCAGGACTAAGTCTGAAGATGTGAGTATGAAAGATAAGGAAATTCAACAGCTATTATTTCCGCTGCTTGCCTCCCTCATACAGACAAGGCTAGATCCTTGGGGCACTAGCTACCTTACTAGATAGCTCCCGATCAAAGGACCATGACAGTAAAGCAAACTTTGACTTTACTAGGGCATTACTGATCTCTGTGCTCTATTTATCTCCGTCCAAGATGTAACATGATATTATATTGTACCCCACTCCTGTTTGGCTAAACATGGCTGTTTGGCAAAATTTATACCTTCTGCCTTGGAGAGGGATGATAGTTGTACAAGTGCATGGCTACTGCAGAGAGCTGGAGATGAGTATGGTCCATTCCCTTCCATTTCATCGCAGGGGCAGAGAATACTGAGAGGAGTAGCTGATACTCCAGAGGGCTGCGCTGCCATCAAGAGGGACCTGGACAGACTGGACAACTGGTCGGTGAGAAACCTTATGAAATTAAACAAGGGCCAGTGCAAGGTCCTGCACCTGGGGAGGAATAACCCCAGACACCAGTACAGACTGGCAACTGACCTTCTGGAGAGCAGCTCTGCAGAGAGGGATCTGGGCGTCATGGTGGACGACAGGTTGACCCTGAGGCAGCAGTGTGCCCTTGTGGCCAAGAAGGCCAATGGGATCCTGGGGTGCATTAAGAGGAGCGTCTCCAGCAGG
>JAWLRI010000307.1:3778914-3817523 GCA_034781795.1 Crypturellus tataupa
GTGACAGAGCACTGGAACAGGCTGCCCAGGGAGGTTGTGGAGTCTCCTTCTCTGGAGATCTTCAAAATCCACTTGGACACAATCCTGTGCCACGTGCTCTAGGTGATCTTGCGTGTGCAAAGGGGTTGGACTCGATGATATCTAAAGGTCTCTTCCAACCTTAAGGATTCTGTGATTCTATGCATGAATACATTGCCCATGTTTCTGTCAGATGAGCTCTAAGCGGCAGTCACACAGTGTTTCAGCATAATGCTGGTTCCTTCATTTGTCTGACATATAGAAGATGTTAGACAAAGTTCATATTATCTTTTGTGCATGCAGTTTGAAGACAGTTTAACTTACTTCAGTGAAATGACAACCCTTTTACATCCTTATGGCTTTGCTCTGAATTTTGATAGTTGTCTAAAAGAAGGTGAAATCAACAGCAGTGAAGAAAAACAAAAATCACGTTCATCAGTGTGTGGAGCTGTTACTTTATCAGCTTTCACAAGAACTATCTTGTACCATTCGTGTACAAGCTGAAGCTTTAACTCGTACTATGCTGATGATTACGAATAGAGCATCAGAATTCTACCATAGTTTTTACCCCTGAAAGATTTTAGATAAATGTATGAAAAATGAGTACAATAAATGGGAAACAAACACAGAAACAAAGAAAGAAAGAAAAGTTCTCTTGTTTAGAGTAATGATAAAAGTTCTACTTTTATCCACTTTTATCTACTTTTAAGCCTGGAAATGTGAAAGACTGCTGGAAAAAATCCAAATAATCTTTCACACTAAATCTGAAAACGTGTAGTGCCAGTGAAAAGCAAGATAGACAGACAACCAGAGATACCAATTTTGGGTAGATATGAGGCAAACTAGAGAAACTACTGGAATATCCAAGATTAACCTTTGAGAAAGCAGTCATAGTTTGCAGAGCAAAGAGTTATCCAGTTCAAAATAAAGTTTGCAGAATGTGGACGAGATCTCTGATGTCAACATATTAACCAAATTATTAAAAAAGAAAAGGAGGCATTGAGGAAAAAGATCTATAAAGAGGCAAGTCATAATCCTGTAACAACAGATGGAAATGTAGACTGTGGCAAACATTATGAGCCAAGACAATACCAAGTGTTTAGAAAGAGAAACACAATCTGTATTGCATTGCATTAACCAGCGTTTACAAGCTCTGGCTCAGCATTTACAGGATTGACAAAGAGGATGACCAGAGTAGCAGGCAATTTTGCAGAAAAACATGATGGATTGTAAATCTGAAAATAAATGAGATGTGAATTCTGATTCCACAAGCAAAATGGAAATGTAGCACTGCATGAAGGATAAAAGATTAAAAGTTAGAGAGTGTGCCTAAATAATAATAATAAAAACTATCTTAAGGGGAATATACCCTATATACCCTCTAACAGGCCTTTCATGTTTTCCATTGTAAACTTTCAGTTGAACTTTGGGGAATTAAATAATTCAAAAAGACTGAGACAGTCTCTTAGGAATCTCTTAGGACTGTTCTTTAACCAAAGACCAAATAGACATGAAAGGGTTAGAAGATACCAGATCTTTAACCTGGTGTATTGCTGGTAGGGACTTCACCTACATATAGAATTTTTAAAAGCTATTAAATAAGCCAGTGAAAAGGAAACAATTTTATTACCTACCAGGAGTGAAGTCCTAAGGAGAATGGCATGAAGCCCAGCTGACAAGCTCTGCCAGACCTATGCAGGGCCAACATGACTGTATCTGCATTGTCCTGGAAACAGGAGCACCAAGGAGTGCAGTGACACCAGCTGGCTCCAGGCCAAGTCATCTGGGCCCCCGCAACTTGGCAGCATTGACGAACTGAGGAAGAAGTGCTGTGTTGTAGCTAAGGTAGCTAGAGTTCTTCCAGTACACACCATGTCTAGGTTTCTACTTTTCTAGGTCGCTGTCTGGTGTACTAGCCACTTCCCATGAGAGCTGCATGGAAAAAGATTTGTTGTATTTAAGAAATTTTCATTAATAAATCTGAGCTGTGAATATATTTTTCTTTAGAAAATCCAGAATTGCCATCTACTCAGAAAATCAATTTCAGACATCCAGGTATGTTTGAAACATGGTGTCACTAACAATACAAGACTGTCCCCACAAAGATACTACCTCTGGTTAAAATAAAGCTTTTGCCTGAAGAAGATCCTTGAGGTGCAGTAAAATAGTCTGCTGCTGTATTAATAGATGCTTGTGAGTAAATACAAGTCAGCAGTGAGTACTGGCCTGCTTGGCCTTATTAAGAAAAACACAGCCAGTAGATCAGGGAAAGTAATTATTCCCTTTTATATGGTGCTCATTAGACCATCTGTGGAGTGCTGCGTCCAGTTTTGGTCTCCTTTGTATAAGAAAAATACTGGTAAGATGGACTGAGTTCAGCAGAGGGTCATCAGGATGCTGAGGGCTGAATTCACTGTTCACCTTGTTTGGACCAGGTGATCTCCTAAGATTCCTTGTAAACTAACTGTTCCTGTAAAAGTATAGTTTCCAAGTTCTCACACACAGCACTGGGTTATGTGAGCCACTGAATACCTCTCGTTTTCTTAAGGAAGGTCTGACTGCAAAATGTGATGAGCGTTGTAGCTGACAATATAGAAAACTAATTTTAATTCCAATATGCCAAGGAATTAAAGGGATGGATAGTAGGTTGTCCTGAGTGATATCAGAAGATTTACAGCTTTGATTTTTAGAAAATCTTGAGCACTTCTGACAGCCAGACGACACTTTTTTCAGGGATAGAGTTGATTAGAGTCCATTTAAGATAATAATAGCAACAGTTCTGGGCTGAAAATTTTGGCTTTAGTTCACATAGTCTGTCTTTGCATTTAAAAAGAAATGTGTAAGATTAATCTGTCATGCATTTTCTTGTATTCTTGAATGTTTAATAAGAAAAAAAAAAGTTGTAGGGCAGATTAATTAGTTATTTTTCTTTTGTGCACATTTGTATTAGCAAAAGTTTTGTTATTGCTTATCTGAACCCACGACACACTTCTTTATATTGATTCAGTACGATACAGGTGTTCACACTCAGCTATTCAAAGTTATGAAAGCCTTCAAAGTCAGACATGACTCAGAGGACCCTAGCTTTTTGCCTAATTTCCCTATATAAAGCCATAAAGAAAAGTAGGCACTCCCACAAAAGGCAAACGGGGCATCATTAGCTCATCTATATTAACCTGTATAGCCTATTAGCTACTTCCTAGCTGACGTTTGCCATAACCTGTTTCAGAGCATAGCTAATGTTACTGCTCTACATGGTAGCAAATGCCCCAATTAAAACTGGCCAGGAATTTTCCAATTAAATAGCATGGTAGAGAGATGTTTTACTGGAAAATATCATGTATTTGATAAAAATCATAAGGCTCCATAGTCTTTTTTTTTCCTGAAATGCAAGCAGAAACCCTGCCAAATAAAGGCTCGGTCCATGTGAGCCTTATGGACAACTTGGCTGTAGGCAGCATAATTATTTGTCTTGTAGAACAGACCTCTGTGCTGATACGTTATACATGCACACCCTATATTTCATCTGGAAGCCAATTCACATCGGCAGAGTCAATCTTCCACAAACACTGAAGGCACATTTCATCTCGACTATCTCTAGATGCTTACAACATCTATGGATATACCAGAACTGCTGCTTTGTTAGACTCCCTTTTTGTCATGGGAAGAAGCATCTACAAGGACAGGTAATTATTTTGACCTCACTTAAAAATCTGTTGTAGAAGAAGATGAATCATGCTCCAATAATTTGTATTACTCTCCACTGACCATAAAGAAAGTTGAGACAAGTAGCCCAGATGCAGGTAAATCCCACCCCAGCACACAACACAGAGCCATAAAACTAGGACCAACCAAAATCCTCTAAAAAGAGGACAAACAACCTCATTCCTGATAAAGAGGAATGAGTTCTGCAGTATACTTGCCTCAGATATTATTATTAAAAAAAAAAAAAAAGCAATATCACTACCATGACCAATATCACAAGGGGTACATTTGAAAATCAGACTTTGCTGCATATTGAAAGTCTTGTTTCGTTGATAAATCCCAATGGAGATACAAGAGTTCATTTCTTGTTTGGAATCTTTCTATACTTGGACTCTATTATGGTATCTTTACGGTATCTCTGAACTTTAGCTTGGCCACCAACCAGTGCAGCCCCTTGTGAGCAATATCAACTTTCTATTAAAATGCAAATGCATAGTTTGAGTGAATTAGATCAGAAGGTGGAAATTTTTGGAGCTTACTTCTCTCTGGAATGGCAAAGTCTTGTCTAAATCTGTAGGTTAAAGGGAAGAACTCCAAGCAGCAAAGAGAAAGACAACTTCATAGCCAGTGTTTCTGTTACTCCTATTTTTCATTATATATAACTATGTTTCTAAGACCCTGCCTTGAGGAGCTATGCAATTTGGTGAAAATCTTTGTCTTGTTCTCTACCTCCATCCCTCCCCCCCCCCTTTTTTTTTTTCTTTTTGAACAAAAAGTAAGTTTTGTCTCTCATGGCTGCCCAGATAAGTTTGAAAACTTGATTGCAAAAAAGGGTTCAGACAAAATTGGAAGAAACATGTTCAAAAGTCGCATATCTGTCCTGGCTGCCTTTAAGACCGTCAGACTGTCTCCCCAACCGCAAACTTGACAGCATTGTTTGCCCAAGCTTTCTGTTCTCCTCCCGTAGTTCGCAGCCCTGCTGCAAGATTAATTCCAGCTGCACAGAGGTACCCTCAGGGTCATTGCAGCCTCAGCACCATGTAATGACAAAGGAAGGGCCATGAAAGGAGTACATGGAAGCTGCAGAGGGAAGTATATACACTAAAGATCAGGAAAGGCAATGTGACAGGATAACCGTGTGGCCACTGAACCAAAAGATGACACAATAAACCTGAAGAGTTGAGGAGAGCCCATTGCCCTCACTGTATCCACTGAAAGAAAACATGGACAATTCCTGGTCCTGAGTCTAGCGTGTAACACAGGTAGTGCAGTAATGGTGTGGAAAGGCCATTGCCTTCTTGTCAGTTGCGAAGAATGAAGATACTCTGGGATGGTGCTGCCTGCAATGGGGCTGTGTGCTGCATAGGCAGCCAGAGAACACAAACTTTCAGTGAAAGGAGAACCCAAAGCTCTTAGCAGATTTATCCAGCACTTACTCTTTCCAGAATAACAGTCCTTCCATCCCAAGCTTTCTGGTGCAGGTGTGTCATTCTCAAAGACCCAGAGTCTTTCAGACAAATGGTAATTTCTACCTGTGTCTAGGGAGCAATGAAGCACTGCAATCACTGGAAGGATTCACTTCTCCCAGTGGTTTCTATGGGTGTTTACTTTAGCTAGGCAGTGCGAGCTGCAAGACATCCAGGCAGCAGCTTGGGATGGAGAAGCAGCAGATGTGACCCAAGTGTGGCCTGTTCTGTGTCACAGCAATTTGGCAGATGTCAAACAAGGTGGGTTTTGCAAGTATGACTCTCTCAGTCTTCCTGCCACTGACAGTCATTGTATCTACAGGCAGCTATAATATAGCACTGTTGGGTGAGAGGCAGACAACCTTTTATTATCTCATTTCAAAAGATGATGCTGGGGCTTGACGTTCAGCAATTTCAAAGTTAGTCTAGAAAAAAAATCTCCAGAATTTCTTATTGATCTTTTTAATAAAGAGCAATGATGTTTATTTTTGAGTGTCATTGATAAATGATTGAGACACTCATTTCTAAAGCAAGTAAGAGAGAAAAATCCACCATTCCTAATCCTTAAACATTTACATGTGGGTATCAAAATAAAGATACAAGCCCCTCCAAAGATAATTAGTCTTCTTGACCTGAGTGTCTCATATTGAACCTCAGACTGCAGTCAGACATCCTGTTCGGTCTGCAGCAGAGCTAAATGAAGATATTGCCAGCCCCAGCGTGTTCCTAGCTGCTTATCATTGTCCCTTTGCTGGAGGTTTCTGAATCTGGAATACTGGTATATTGGAATACTGGAATAACTGTTCCTACACATGTTCCCTGCTTCAATCAAAACCAATAGGGCATATGTAAGTGTCATAAATATTAGGTCTTTTCTAGGCTGAGCTCTGAGGCGATCACCTGAACCGTCATGCCAGCAGTTTGCTGGGGCACTTCGGAGGTGACAGGAAGGCAGCAATAATTCCAGCAAGGACTGGTGACAAGCAACTGGAGAGCAGGTCAGGGGCAACACAGGCACCATATATGAGCACCATTCAGGTTGAAGGAATCACTTGCTGCAGAGATGCTTGTCCGCTGCAAAGATTAATCACTTCTGCTAACCTGCAGCCAGGACCAGACATGAGGCCACTGCCTAGCAGGCTGCCTCTGCCAAGAAGAGATATTAATGATGCAACCAGGTATCTCTGTAATCAAGTCCTCCTGCAAGTCCTGCAGAGTATGGAGACAGTATCTTTCCCTGATGTGCTGTAGGACTCCAATAGCTCCAAGCCTGGCAACACTATCCCTACAAATTCTCCTCCTAGGGTTTTCTCAGGTCGTATTGCAATATTCCTCTGACTTACTGCTTGCCTTGACTGTCAAATTCCCCGGTGTTTCTGCTGTCTCTACCCTGCCTCCACACTGGCAGCTTATCCCACAAAACACATCCTCCAGCAGAGCCCTCCTCCCACGTAGTTCAGATCTCTGCAGCTGGCGTGCGTTTTGAGTCATAGTTCCCAGTGTTTTGATTGTCTGTTCTGTAAAGGAGCTTAACTCCTTTCTGGCAGGGTAGCAAGGTGTACAGGTTCTTCAGGGAAATAGTGAATTAGCTGGTTCTTGATCTGCACTGAAGCTAGGCATGAAAATTTGCCTTTGGGTAGAAACTTTACTAGCTGTCCCATCCAGCAGATACAGAGGTTTTGGGAAGGAGGATGAGTGTGTATGAGGCAATCCTGTGCTTAAGAAGTCTTTCCTATCATTCTCTGTGTTCCCACCGCCACTGATGGCCGTCCTGAAGGAAAATGGCCTGGTTTTGCTCTCTGCTCTGAATTGTCCTTTCCTAAAAGAAGAAAAGTCCTCTGCAACTTCTGCCAAGCCTGCTGGCACTCTTCAGACTGAGCTCACAGGTTCAGGAAATAGCCTGAACAGGGTTCCTCACAGATCCCAGGACTAAAAAGCATATTTTTAATGTAAGCCTCTGGCTAATTATTTAAGTTTTAAATGAAATTTAAATGAAATTCAAATAGAATTGACACCAATAGGTGTATATATATAGGTGTATATAGGTGTGTGTGTATATATATATATATATATATACACCCACAAAGGTGCTTTCTGTTAAATATTGCTGCAGATCTTGCCTCAAAATTTTCCAGTGATGCTATTTGTTGAGTTGCTGGCTTTATCTTGGGTAGAATGATTTGACTAAGAAATCCTGTACAAAACTTATAATGAACTTTTACACTTTGAAATGATGCAGAATCAATAACTATGCTACCGTTTCATTTGCTGACATTTCTGTACCTCCTGGCCTCAGTCCATGAGCTAAAATATGGTGTGAAAGCTGCAAGATGCATCACAAACAGATGCATCACAAAATCATAAACAGAAAGAACTGGCACTGTCATGAATGGAATCTTCTGCCACTGGATTTCTTGTTCAGCTTCTCAAGTTTATATAGAGATTAGTTTATTACCTGAACTTTATTTTTTTCTCGGAACTGTATGAACTTCATGTGTTTCTCAGACTTTTGCAGTCAGTCATTATTATTCATTGCCATTGTTTAATACCTCTTTGCTGAGTGCAGCTTCATAAAATTGTTCACCTCTAGTTCATATTTGTTTCTATAAAACCTATTTCCTTGGAAAGTTTCTTTGTAATAATAGTATACAGCATCCCTGAGATCTTTTTCATTCTGACCTGAAAGCTTAATGCTCATCTCTGCATTTCTTATCTTTCAAGCAGTATCAACTGAACGTTCTCTCTTGCTGTCCTCAAGATTTTTTGCCTTTGATCTTTTTGCGATTGTTATAAGATCAGGGACAGGAAAACTTCAAACAACCTACAGTAGTTCGGTGGTTTGAAACAGAGCTAGATTAGAACTGTATTTTTAAAAACGAATATTGTGTAAGTTTCAGCAAAGGTCTAAATTTCACTTCTATATTTATTTTTATATTTCACGGACCAGCTTTCTTATTCAGCATAGGTCAATAGTTAAACTTATTATTAGTCATGTATAAAAGGTAAAATCAATATAATCACCTGCTTGTTATCTTTCTCTCTTAATATCAGGGAAAGAAAGCAGAGTGAAAACATAAGAAATGGCATAAACTGTGTCAGATTTAGCCAATGTATGATGGTGTGCCCCCTTTCTTTAAACTCCTACTACCTGAAAGAGTTAGTTTTCCCTCTAGGATCACCCCCAAACTAAGAAGAAGGTGTCCACATGCAATTGTTTCCAATTTTTTCTTTTAGAGAGTCTCTTTTCCTACTGGGTGAAAAAATGACAATTGCAATTTCACACTCAACCTAAACAGGAGTATTTTGAGAGAAAGGAAGGCTGACCCAAGGCTAAACTCTTTGCTGAGTGTGAAGGAGTACATACCTGAACAAAGGATCACCATGTGGATAATCATCAAGCACATGATTTCCGACATAGTTTTCATTGCATTTAACTCACCCTCCAAAATGCTCTCAGTGCCAGATTTAGCCGAATATGATTTGCAGAATATGCACATCACTAAATACTAAATCTACCCAAGCAGGATGGTTCCATGCTTTAAAAAATTCTAGCTTCCTCCCTTGCAGCAACCAGTATGCCTGATGCACATACATCTTTTTCTAGTTCTATCCATCCACTAGACTGAAATTGCCTTTAATAAGAGTAAGGCAGAATGAAGCAGTTTCTGTACTGCTAAAGTTATAACCACTTGTAAGGTATGTCATCAGGTAGTACTGGATGTATGGGTGTATGACGAGCATCACTGCACATGAAACATCTCCTGTGTAAAGTACATACCATGCATGAGAAATACGCCATTTAACACAAGATCTAAACGGGATTTATATGATCTCTGGTAGGTACCTTTCATACCAAGGCTTGAGTTCTCTGAGGTGCTGTTATAGATCTTGAGATTTAAATGCAAAGTTATATCATGTTAGCATCAAAATCTCAAGCATAATATAAAATAAAATCAGCATGTTTGTATATTGATTACATTATTTCATTTATTATATTATTCTAAAAGTGGAATCTCTAGCGTCTCCTTCACTTAATCTTAAAGACAGGTTAGACAGGTATCTATCAGAAACATGCAAGGAAGAACTGATCCAATCTGTTCTACAGAAGACTGCAATAGAAAGTGTTTCCCACCACAAAAAAAAAGTTTAATTCAGGTTTCGCTGTTACAACTTTTTTCATTGGCTAGTCTTTCCCAATGCATCCCTGTTCCTCTACTCCTCTTTTTTTTATTTATTTATTCTGGTTTTCCTTCTTCTGACTCTCTGGCCCTATCCAGATGATACAACAGCTTTCTAGCTAGTGCTGGGATTCTTGCCCTTTTGAACCAAACCTAGATCCCTGCACTACATTCTGACCCCCTAACCTTGGCTGTAGCCCCCTCTTCAAACCATTTATTTCTTACCTTCCCTAGCACCGTTATTGCTCATTTCCACATGAACAGCAAGGGCCCATGTTAATAAGTTGCATGGACCCAACTGATTGAAGCCTTCTTTGCATGTGCTGGAAGAGCATTGAGATCCAGTAAAGCAAATTAGTCCATACTGGGGCACTGGAAGTGCCCTGGGGCTCATTTTAGGTGTGGATGACCATTAGATATGTGAGTCAGAAGCAGGTGGATGAGCATTTTTAATCCATGCCTACATTTCTAGAGTCCCGCATCTAACAGACAAAATAGCTTTTCATGAACTGAATGTGGTACTTCTGCTGTAGACTGGGCCAAGCTTTTAATGAAGCAGTATTTAGTGTATTTTTCTCCTATCTTATGTGGAAAAATCATAGTCATTCTGTAGATCGTATCTCTCATGGAGAAATGTATAAGATGCGGACAGCATACAGTTTCCAAAACTGACCGAATATAACTACATCTTAATTCTATTCTTTATGTCGTGATATTATGCCTTTTTTTTTCTTTCTTTCTTTGATCTCCCAGTATCACAAGGTAAAACTTAAAAATAAAACTAGCTTTACTAGATGCAGAGAAAATTCACTTTGAGGGTTTGAAAAAAGCTTTTGGACAGATTATTACAGTTATTCTATTATTGCAAAGTCTCACTATTTTTAGGCCAACCACAAAGCTTAACATGCAAAATTCTTGAGGGTTTAAGTAAATTTGGCAGAACCGTAATTCCTCCTAATCCACCAGCCTGAGGGACTGGCACCAGCATCCTAAGATACGTGAGATGATCCCATGACCTCAGGAAACCCCAGGAAAGTGAACTGCAGTGATAACTATATGGAAGTGACAACCACAGTAGCCAGAACAACCAAACCTTTAATTATACTACTTTTATCTTGTTGAAAAGATGTGCAGCCTTGTCTACAGAGCAATGCTGAAGCCTGTTTCATATGCAGCCTTTCTGCCTTCATTTCTATTGCCTGAAATAAAGGTTGTCTTTTCAATCTATATGCATCCATATGGGAGACTTCAAGCTCAAGGTCCTATCACAGATCAGATAATAGATACTTACACGAAAATAGTGCTTTTACAATTGCATATCATATTGATTTTTGCATTTTATGTGACTGGTTTGGTTTAGGAAAATATATCATATCCTAGTTTTCATACAGAAAATGGTAAAGAATCTACTGTCCAATATACACAGGCCTCATGCCAATGCATTGCTTCTCTATCAGAGTAATAGACTGCATATCCAGCATACAAGAGATCTTCTGAGGATAATTTTTCACTTAGAAGCCCAGTGTTTAGAAGGATATGCATCATAAAATTCTACTTCTCAGCAGGCACATTTCATATATAACGAAGTTATTATCCTGATTATTTCAGTACAATTTTGTGTATTATTTACTGTAATGTATTATTGTATTATTTATTGCATTATTTAATGGAAATGCTATAGGATAAAGAGGTAATATGGAAATTATCATGGAAAATTATTATCTGTCTTTAAGTAAGTTCTCATACTGCCTCCAAGGTCTCCTCCTCCAAGGTTTCCAGGATAATGGAGAAGACACAAATCCATCTAGCAGTATAATGAAATGCTTCCACTATTTTAAGAGGTACAGTAGTTGGAAGATCTATGCAGAACCTCCTAATTCATACCTTATCCATAACCCAAAGCTTTCTGGCTGGCAGCTGTGTGCAGAAATTCATAACATTAAGACTTGCTTGGGCCAATGATTTAAAAAGGGATTCATCAAGTGGGAGCGTACACAGCATTAGCCCTCACACACAGAATGCCCTTAGGAAGAGGGAACCAAGCCAGCAGACCTTACCCATTTTGACTGTATGTACCTTAACATCAACATATATCTGAGACATATATCTGAGTTTTGTAATAATTCTGAACAGCCTTGCAAAATGTTTTTATGAAAAAGTTGGACACTCTCTCACTCTGTCTCACATAAAAGATAAATAAATCCTGTGCAGTGTAGTTGTTGAAAGGTTATTAATGATAAAAATAAAATGACTAGGGCCATGTGAGCAAATTTGGGAACAAATGCGTACCCATATGGAAAGTCAGCACTAGAGCTGAAAGCTTATGAAAACACCTGCATTTAAATTTTGACCTTAGACTTTTCTCCTTGTTATATTTCCCCAGACTTAGCCAAAATCTGCAAATAAACAATCCAATCAAACTGCAGGACTTCTCCAGAAATTCACTGTGTCCATCTGTTTGTGAATCAGTCACAGGCAGAATTAAGTAAACAAAAAAATCATGAAGATACAAATAATAAGACTTTACCTCTCACCCCAGAAAAGAAAAAAAAAAAAAAGAAAAGAAAAGAAAAAACTCCTAAAGCCAGGAATGTGTTCTGTATTTAAAAACTGGTGTATTTTTTACATTTATTCTGGGAGAAAGAAAAAAGGCAGGAGCTCAGTAGCCTTACTGTGATTTCTTAGCAGACACTTCATCATTTATTGTTTATTCCCTTTATATTTCTTCCATGGAGCAGAATTTATGTAATCATTCATTATGCTGTTATAATTTCCTCTCAGTTTTAGTGTTCACAATGAAAAGGGTCCTTTGGAGTTTGAAAGAAAATTCTTATTTCTGTCTGAAAAGTTGCTAGCTATTACTTTTAAAAAGAAGCATTTATGAGAAGACACTGAAAGAATTTTAGGAGGCTTTAGGGTGAATAAGAAAAGATTAATGGAATAAACTCTACAATTATGTAAAATAGTTGCTACACTCAAAACACATTTTTTTCTTCAGTACCACTAAGGATATTACAGAAAAAGATTAAACTGAAACAAAGGAGAAAAATATGTTACTTTATTTTTTCATACTATTAACTTAGCAGCAGCCTTAGTTCCCACGATTTTCTGTCTCTATATATCCACCTTGATCCTGTTGTTCAAGCCATGCCATTCCCTCTGCTTCAGCATGGTTTCTCAGCTTCTCCAACTCTCCTCCTCCTCTCCTCTAAGAAATCTGTTTTCCTGCTTTATCCACCAAGCCTGGAGCGTGAATTCAAGGCAAAAGAGGTCATCTCTAGTTTTGAGATTTGACACTATTCAAATCCTTCCATTCTTGCTCCTTCAAAGTAATGCAAGATTTTGAATTGCTACTTCCCAGCAATAACTACTGCCTTATCAAACCCAATCCCATCTTTAGCATATGAGGACTTTCAGATTAAGAAAATATGGTTTAGATGAAACTAGCTTGAGGAAATCACTCAGTTGATTGTAAATTGCATTCAAAAAGAAGTCAAAAAATTTGTGTCATTATCTAATCAGCAGATGGGACTCTGAAGGATCTGAGCATAGCTACATGTCCCTGCCACATCTATCTTGGAAGAGAGGCTAGAAAATATGCCTTTCATGTTTGCAAACAATCTCTTCCAGAAGCAGAGAGATCACAAGAAATTGAAAGAATTTAAAAATTAGAGAAATAATCTGAAAAAAACTGCAACTCAATAGGCAAAATGAAGCAGGAATAGTTGACTGCATGAATATACTCATGCACTATACATGAATAAGGAAAGGATTAAATCAGCAGAAGTTCTTCAGAAAAGAATTTGGAAGACTTCAAACTTTGTCTTAGGAACATTGCATTGCTGTGAAAGAGGCAAAGATCAAACAATCATGTATTAACAGGATCTCTGTAAATAAGTCTTCTGCCCCACTACTCCTATTAAGACTTCTAATGGAATTCAAATTCTTCTAAACTTCTATTGTGTTTACTCCTGCGTATTACACTTTCTGATGTCTATACAACAACAGTAAGAACAATTATAGGTATAGAAAATATTGCTTAAAAAAAAAAAACAGGGAAGAAAATCTTAAAGATAAAACAAGTTTCTATAATAAAAAGGCAAAAAAGGTTTTTTTTCTGTATATCACTGTGGATAATGAGAAAGGGCCTAAACTTAAGAAAAAGTGATTTAGATTATTTATTATTGGTGGAGACCATGAACTCGCCGTCGTTGGAAGTGATTAGCCATCATTTCCCTCAGTTGACTAGAACAATTACATGATCTTTCAGCATCCCTTCCATCTCTAATATCTATCATGCTATAATCCGTGTGAGGAGAAAGCATAGTTTGCAACTATTCACATGAAATCATTCTTTATTTCATAAAATCATATAGCTCAGGAGAACTATATTTTTATTTAAATTTTAGTGTTTCAACTTCATATTCTTATTAGGAAGACAAAGTCAAGGCACAGTCTATGCATTTGGAAGAAAATTTATCTTCATAGCCTCAGCATAGTATACAAATGATTTTATTTATCTGAACACCCTGGCAAGAGTTAAAATCACACAAATCTTTTCAAGAACTTAGTTTTTGATTATTACTAACAAATTTCACCTGTTTTAAGTAGCTCTCTCCATAAGCAATTCCTCGGCATGGTTTACCATTTAAAATGTCTCATTTATTCCCAGAAGGGAGCTTGTGTGCAGCCTTCTGTTTTGCAGGGTGAAACATTTTGTTAGGCATAGGCCATTCCATGCCAGCAGATCTCAGTGCTGAGTAAACTAAACTTTCCTTAAAGCAGTCTTTGTGTAACTGTAGCCTATGTTTTGGCATAGTTGTTGACTCAGATTTCAGCTGATTTCTGTGAGTATAAACATAAAAACTAACATTGAACACAGGAAAATATGCAAATTTAGGCACTGAGCTTCATTATAGCAGTGAAAACAAAAATCTCAAAAGAACTTGCCTTCTACTGCAAAATGAAGTCTTCATATCGTTGTTTATATTTTTGTTTATATTTTAAATCTGAGAGAAATCAGATAATACTGTTCGACATCTTGCCTAGCAAACACAGCTAATAACAGGAAGCAAAAATCTTAGTAAAAACACCCATTGAAAATACAAGCAGTAGTCATGTGGAAACATTGTGAGCCCCGGATCATGAAAGGATCGTGAAAGGAATGTCAGCACTCATGAGGTGACTGAATATTCTACATACGTCAGGAGTATCACACACAACACATTAGAGAGCCAGGGCTGCACTGAGGGTTGGCCGCAATACACCAGAGCAATCATCCACAATGTATGAAAGCCTCAGCCAAGAGCTTAGTTTGTGAAAGATATCTTCCTTCGGGGAACAATCTACAAATGGGAAACTGTTTGACATACAAAGTCACTATTCTTTGCTTCAAAACACAAGAAAGAAAAAGAACAATATTCAATAACATTAAAAGGTACCAAATTCAAGATTGGGGTAAGGAAATGCTCTCTCACAATGTGTGAATAGACAGCAGAGCTTACTGCCACAAGAGAGGCAGTGATATATATTCAAACAATAATGCCTGTTTAATTAATACCAAATAAAAATACTATATTCAAATAACACCTATATGATGATGATTCTTATATTTTCTTCTAAAACATTCCTTCCTGGCCATCATAATGATGAAACAAATGGAAGTCTCTGTAAATCGGCATGGAATAGTTTTAAGTTCTTGTGTCAGGAAATTTTCTTTATGAGTCCTATCACAAAAAAAGCAGACAATGTATACTACTAGGAATAAAAATTCTGCAAATACAAAGCAAGACTTCTAAATATACTTTGTATATAGCACATAATTCAGATTATTCATTGAATATTCAGTTAGAGCACATAAAAATGCCAGCTTTCATTCTGGTCATACAAATCTGATTAAATGTCTGGGCTGCTTGTAATTAGTCTTTGAAATATAAGCAAGTATTCAAAGCATGATTGGATGTGGACAAGATCTTCTGTAGAAATGCCAATTTTTATATTAAACTTCCATAGTCTTTTTATATTACTGTTACCAAGAGGTCTTTTAAGGATTTTCAGCACAAAGAGCTACTGTGAAGAAAACAGTTTTAGAGAAAGATAAAATGCAGAATGATCTGAAGCAGTCAAAAAGGATAATATCTTTTTGTAAGTCCTCCTCTTCCAGTGTACTCTCAGATCTCAACAGGAGGAAGAGAAAGGATTAGATGCTATCATCACTTAGAAGTGAAGTATTTATTCCAAGGATTTTGTTGTGACAAAAACTTTTGGCTGAAACAGCGTAGAAAACAAAATATCATGACTGGTTAACACATTTTTTTCAATGGCATAGAGCTTCTTCCTAGTAAGCTCCAAAAGTTATAGCGGATTAAGTATTGATGAGGAAAGACAGGAGAATAGGCAGAAAGGAAGGCTATTAAGCAGTAGATCACAACTTCATTCACAAGCATATTGGTGCCAGAAATGTGCAGATGTTCACGCCACTCAGTAAGACGTGCTGGTCTCTGCAGTCTCCTTGTACAGACAGAGGAAAGAGGCAGAGAGGATCCCATCCCTTGGCATGCTCCACAAATCCTTCCATATCCTGCATCCAAACTGCATGATGCAGGATATGCTAGTTGCCAGTCTCCTGATTTTCCAAGCAATCAAACTAACAGACAAAAGCCACAAACTCACTTCTCTAAATCCAGTGAACACAGTCAGTCTTGACCTACTATTTAAGGCGCAGTCTTGTGGTGTAGACAAAAGTCTGGCAGAGTCATCTGTCTCATGGGAATCTGAAATACTAATCAACTAGGCTAACTAAGTGCAGCTCCTACACCCACAGCCCAAATGCTCCTGCCTTTTCATCCACCATCCGCCCTTGTAGGTATGTAATTCCCATGTGCAATAAACTATCTTGTTCCCTAAGACCAAACAACTTGGGTTACTTGCTTTTGCATAGTAGTAATCCTAGCATGATACTTGTCCTCAAAAACTAGGCTTTCTTACTAAGGGAACTAATTGTGTCATACAAAATCAGAGAAACAAATGTACACAGTGAAGACAATGTGAGAAATAGGACCCTAGGTAAAGGAAGAAATGAACCAGCTATATAAAATCATTGGAGGAATAGATAAAAGGAAATCCTTTTATCTATTTATCTATTTATCTTTCCAACATATTCTGGCAAAGTCTTGGATCTGGTTTATTCACAAAAGCTGCAACAAGCTAGCATTTTTTACTCCCTAGTACTAGGTTAAGAAGCTAGCATAATGCTTTTTCCTAATTAGCATTAAGCTTTGAAATGCCATTACTATTATCCTGATTGACTCTATTTTCCGAAAGGCCTTCAAGTGGAACCTCAGCAGATGCCAGTACTCTGTTGGGACAGGTAGTAACTTTTGTGAAGTTCAGACAATCTTAAAAGAAGATGTAGTACCAAAAAATGGGAGAAGAAAATGAGTACAATGGTCCAGTGAGAAGACAGAGCTTTGAAGGAGTCAGAGACACCATTCTGCAGTGTGTGACCCAGTATAAGATTTGTCTCTTCCTTCCTATTTATTCCCACACTTTATGCTTTCCAATAAAAAACTCACTGGAGAGCTAGAAAATAAGGATCAGAGAAGCCTGTTCTTTAAGAAAACACATCTTTTGGATAGAAGGAAAGGAAAAATGTGTAAAAAAATCAATAATTTATGCCTTTGTAAGGTGAGCCCTGAATGTCTAACCACAATCCTCTTTAATTTAATTTAATAAGGAAATAATTGCAACACAACTCCTTTAATTGAGATACAGGTCCAAACATCTTTATGTCAGACAAGAACCTACACCTAAACATAATTTGTAGATATCTTAAGATATTTAGAAATATCAAAAAATCATTCAAAATTAATACATAACATTAAAATAAAAGCACCCTCATAGCTACTCAAGCTCTCATAAAATAGGCTCAGTTTGCATACCTGAGAAAACTAAAGGGCATAATCCATCAAAGGAGAAGAAATCTCTGATGTGTTATAAACGCAAGTCAAGGGAATATAAAACCTATATAATGTCACAGTTTTATATTAAAGCATAAATGTTAGCACCAGGATGGATTTCGCTTTCAAAATACAGATCTGCTTTGCATTGCTCTTGAGTGACCTCGTTACATGCTAAGCTGACTCTAGTTTGCTTTACCTTGGATTTCAACAAGAAGCTTTGTAACTGCACGACAGTGATCATACGTTCAGCTTGTTCTTGCATGAAATCTTCTAGTAGCAGAAATTTCCTGATAAATACTACAGAGCTCCTCAGTAATTGTGTGCTGGCTCAGCATGCACAATGTCCTCTGATGGCAAAATTTTAACAAAGGATAAAAACTTGGACCATCTGATGTGAATTAGAGATTGGAATAGAAGAGCATTTCCTCAAACTGATTCAAGTTAGAGCACTAAACTGAATCATCTTAATACTTTCATTAATAATAATAATAACGTTTTTCACATAACTGAAGGATTCTGCTATACTTGTAACTGTATGGTACATAGTAATGTAGAACTACGATGTACATGGAACATTGATCAATTCTGGTTGATGTGAGTTATAAGGTATTAAATCTTGGGGTTTTCCCAGTCTGTTGGGGAGATTAAAATGTAATGACAACACCAAATTAGTTATTAACTATCCTAAGGGTCTGAGAATATGCTTATTTCATAGTATGGGGCATATGCTATATCTGTTCAGACCATAATCTTCTCTAAAGTTGAAAGACCACTATGCAGTCTTTTCTTACCAAAAATAAATAAATAAATAAATGTCAGGTGGATAGTCTAGTTTTCCCGGTGCAGAATTTCCCTTCTGAGTTTATATCGATATAGTCTTGGCATGTAAGCTCCTTTTCTACAGGTCGGCATCTGGGAAACAGAAAGGACAGGCAAAAAGATATGAGAAATACTCTGCCGTGTCTAATCTAAGTCAGTGGGACTTTGAAAATCCTGACTGAGAGCTATCTATATATTATAGTCAACCGAGAAATAAGGATTCTTCTAGTAAAAAAAACTTGGAGTTTTCTTCATTTGCTATTGTTTCACCCAAGTGTTCTTTTTGGAGAAAGAGAAGGACAAGTGGAAGAACAAGGGCAAAGGCATGGAGAGAGAGAGAAAGGAAGGAATTAGGGGGAGAGAAAGTGTTCCCCAGATGACTCTGGGTTTTCCCCAGAGTTCAATCAGTGGTGAAGCTTCCAACAGATCTGTGGGCTAGAGGTCTGCCAGAGTCTCTTCAAGACCAGGGGAATCAGCCTGAGGGGATGAAGGAAGAGCATTTTGGTGCATCTGCCCGAGGGAACATGCCCCATCACCAAGGCTGCTCACCTTCACCGCTTCACAAGGGAACTGAGACTCAGCAAGAGAGGATGGGTCAGAGTGTGTGCCTGGAGAAAGAAGTTCTACATCCTCACCAAAGTCTCCCTCAACATGCTGGCTAGAGCTCACAGTCCTTGGACAGCAAGAGGGGTTGTGATCACAACTTTCAGTGGATCTTGCCTAAAAATTTAACCTTCTGTAGCTGACACTACTGGAAAATTCTAATTTCTGGCTTCTCTGGCACCAGTAGTTAAAAACAGACAAGTCCCAAAATCTGCTTAGCAGTTGTGAAAAAAAAAAAGAGAAGGCTGAGGAAACAAATGCCCAGCAGGTAACAAAACAAATCTGTATTTATGATCAGTAGTTGTCTGTTGAGAATGAATGCAACATCCGGAAATTAGCAAAGTAATCAAACAATATTGAAGGGCCACAGAGGGGCATCCAAATGTGTGTGATTCTCTTCCTTCCAAATCAATGCCTTTAAAATAAATTTAATGAGTTTCAAAATATTTCTTTTTTTGTTGTTGTTATTTGTGTATTTATTTGTTTTGACCACATTCAGATTCTCATGGTAGATTCAATACTGAACTGGACTATGTTTTCTCTTTGTTTGTCGGGGCAAATGTTCAAAATTCAAAACTTTTTGTAACCTAGTTCAAAGATTTTTCAAGATATCATCACTTTGCTTTGTAGATCCTTAAAGATTTTTTTTCTATGATTGACAAATGAATACACTTTCAAGTCGAAAGGCAACATCATGAACTACTGAGAGAAAAAACATACTTAGTACAGAGAACGTCTATTTTTACTTTTCAAATTAAACATAATGGGAAAAAAATAATTGACTTTAAATTACACTGCCCTGTGCTGGATATCCTCTCCACTTATTCTAGATTCTAGATTTCTAGTCTGAAGATATTTCCACAAATTGGCTGTCATCACATCACTCTCTGCTAGATGAAAGAAACAGCTATTATTAGAAACTTCCTTTACAAGATAAATACTAGAAAAATGATCAGGACAGCTTCCAGTTTCCTCTTCAATAAATTAATTCACTAGACTAGCTTGATTTTCTTTTAATTCTTCTAACATACATGGTTTTTATGGACATCTATTCATTCTTGACAAATGTTTCAAAATCCCCAAGCTTCTCATAAAAATGCAGAGACTCTAACAAGGCATCTATCTTTTCACTTCTGTTTATTTTATCCCTACTTATATATCCAAATACTGCATTGATCTTCTGGAATATAGCTTTTTGGCGGCACTCATTCTTTCTACCACGAGAATTAGTTCATTTCTAGAACCAATGCTTTACCAGATAAAGATCTCAGTCTCATAAACATAAATCCTTTCTTTATTCATAAGAACTCACAACTGTCTACATTGACATTAGAGATGTTACATCCTCAGAATTTCCATGTATTATTGTTATCATTTTATTATGTTGTTGCCTTTAATTTCTATTTTGCTGTTCTGCGCTGATTTAGCTATAAAATACCTGCTATCCATAGCAGAAATGCATAAGGTATGTCATGCCGAGTCATATTGCAATTATATATTGTGTGGTGCAATAATTACTTTAGCATTCCACCTATAGATAATGTCTCAGCATATCACATTTACCAATAAACAGGATTTTTAACAAAAAAAGTCTTGTCCTTTAACAAGAAAGTCTTGTTCTTGATCTGGTCAACACCCGGCATAACACCTGGTACAGCAGGTAGATCTCAATCACTTTATCTGCATACAACTTTATCTAAAATTTAAAGTTTTGCCTACAAGTGCAGGACATAACTAAACTGACTGGTCATGACATAAACTGGCTGTTTTCTTTTTACATTACTGCAGGTTGAGAAATTCATAGAACCCTAGACTATGTACAGAGGCTGCAGTGGATTTATGCCAACTTCATATTTGATCTCTCACTTTAGGCTTACTTGTGTGCAGAAATAGGAAATTGCCTTTGTATGGAAAAATAAAATTTTGTTTGTTTTGAAGAGCTAGGTTTCTACCTGTTAGCAATTTTACTGGGATATTAGAAAACTCAAAATGCACCATTGAACAGAAGATATCTTACTGTTATGTGCCTTAGCTAAGCACAAACTGAGGCCAAGTAGGAAATATGCCAAGTGAGGCAATGCACCTGTTTTCAGGTTTATTACGTTTGCCAGGGAAAAACAAGAGAAAATATATAATAAAAAGCATGAGTTTTATGTTTTAATGGACTTTGCTGAAACTAGGACCAGCCACAACTCCCTAGTTGTTCTCAAGGGCAATGAAAGCTCAGCACAGACAACAATGAGGAGAAAAATGAGCCATGAAAATTCATGTTGAGATACTCAAGGCAAAGCCCAAGGCAAAGATTTAGTTTATTAATTATAGCGTGATAAAATTAGAGAAATATATACAATTTTGTACTCTAATAAAGCTAATGAGCATGCTGTACCTACTTTTAAATATATTTTTGAAATAAAACTAGAACTTCTAAGTATTTGTTAATTTTTTAATAACCTTCTCTTCATTTTCGCTTCAGTTGAATCACCTCTTTATAAAGAAAAAAAAAAAAAGTTTAGTTTTGCTTTCATAACCTCATTTCATTGTCCTGTGCTTTCAAAGCTCTAACTGAATCATCTTATGAATTAAGGCATAAATATGACTGTGTTTATATCTTCTTTTAAAAAAAACCTTTTTTTAAAAAAAGTTCATAGTTACTGTTCTGACAACAATTTTTGTTAAGCAAAAATTAAACACTCTTTGAAACATTATCTCAATTCCTGAAACAAACTCACTTTTCCTAAGAACAAAAGATAATTTACGTGATTTGTAAGTCTACGCTTCACAAGAGAGCTTAGGAAGTCACTTTCTCAGAGAGTGATTTGGTAGTGCAGAGAAAGAAGAAAATAAATTTGAATTATGATCAGTTGTATCGGTGCAGCACTAGAATACAACAAACTAGCAGAAAGTTCTCTCCTACTAAATGCTAAGTTATCATATTTTCACAATAACTCAAGCTTACAGAAGGCGCCCAGTTTGAGACAAAATGTAAGGTCCCAAATGAGATTATCCTTGTCAGAAATAATAAAAGAGGGAACCAAGGAAGAGTGGAAGAAGGACAAAGATTAGATCAAAAAGGGAAGTGGGCAAACTCACAGGCAGGAAAAAGCAATCTTTCTCAACTTGACAAGTTTCAAATACCCCTCTCAGACACTAAGCACACAGAAGCTAGATACACATTTCTTCTTGGTAGTCACTGTTTATGTGAGGTGATTTGGACTGCAGTTGGAGGATTTGGGAATAGAATAATAAAGTGGAGGAACTTTATTGAAACAAAGGTGAATGAAGGTGTTCTGGGTCTGTGCCGTGAAAATGCAGCTACGGATTTGATGTAAAGATCCAACGCACACAAGAGTTTCTACCCTCTTAATGCACAAGTTAGTTACTTGAAACACATGTGCTTCCTTTTCTTCCCTGTCCACCAGCCTTCCCCCTACTCTCTCTCTTTTTTTTTTTTTCACACAAAAAGTAAGGGAAAAAATGTGAATAAAAAATGTAAAGGGAAAAATTTAGACTACTATTAAAAAAAAATTCTGTCAGTCTGTATCTAAAGTATAGATCTTAATTCTTCCCGTTTGAAATCAGATTCCAGGTTTTCAGTAATTCTGAATACTCAGAAGTCGATGTAAGAAAAAATACTTTCATTTACCACCTTCTCCCTATTTTTAGCCTAATGCTAGTTGAAATTAACTGTCCTTTGAAATACCCCACTTTTAGTTACCAAAATCTTCCACAGAAAGGTACATAAAGTGAGAGACTCTGAGGTCCATTGCCTTTAGCCTGTTAATCATTCTGCATGTGAATAATATCACCTCTCCAAAAAATGAGAATTGGAAAGGAAAGGAAAAGTACATTTGCATCATCTACTTCTTCCAAAGTATATTCTTGTTGAGAAACTTCATGTGGTGGAAAACAAAACAAGCACAATGAAAACCAGTGTTATGCAACATCTATTAAAAATCAGATGAGTCACCACACAGAAAGCTGCCAGGCCTGAAAAGAACTCTAAAAACCATCTACCATCACTTTAGCAGTCTCCTATGAGACCTGAATGCTTGATATTCTAGGAAGATATTTCCAGAATTGGTTTGGCTTTTGCTGAATCAGCATTATGAAGACCCATCAAATTTGGCAAGGAAGATCAACATGACAAACACTTGCTCCTGTGACAAAACAGTTAAAAGAAAAAGGTGAGTGACATTCCTTTCCTTTCTTACCTTTCCTACTCTACTAAAGAAATTATTTCAGGTATAAAATACTGAATTTCTGAGAACTGCACAAATACTAATAAATTGTACATAGCACTCTTTGTCTGGGGTCCTGCTCACTTCCTTAGATTTTATCATACTTGTGGATTTTACTCACAGCCCATCTACATCCAAGATGTACAATAATTTTGGGCATCCACATGGAGAGCTATTCTGGAAAAGCTATTTTGATTCCTATCAATTTCCCCAGCCAAATAAAATCCTTTGACTGTTAATATTGATTTTGAACAGCAGCCAATGAGAGTGCTATCAGAACAATACAGCTAAATGACAGATTAGGCTTTCTTCCCCTCCCTCTTAGAAGCAAAATTAAAATGTCAAATACAGGCACAAAATAATATTTCCAAGCAGTGTGTGTTTATGTATATGTACAATGGCATTTTGCTGTATTAGAAAGAGGAATGCAGCTATGGCAGCGATGATCTGGAAGGCTGAACCAGCTGTATTCACAACAAAGGATCTAGCGCTCTATTTCTCAAATTCTAATCACTCCTTGAAGTGTAATACAAAACAAAAGGTCATCATGGCCACTTACCACGTAGACAACTTGGCAAAATTATAAAAATTATAAAATATTTCACTGCAAATACACTTACTCTAGCTGATTGTCACCAAGGACTTTGTCAATGCTTAAATTGTAGGTTTTCCGTTTCTTCTGCCAATCATCATTGCCCTTTGTGACCTTATTTGTTCTAGCCAATTTAATTCATTGATGTTGGTTGCAAAGGCTATAAAACTCTACGCAATTCTTGGCGAGTGTGAGTCAGCCTCACACATGATAAGTAGGGTATAGATTGCTGGATTGTAAGAGATGGAAGTTACTTCATTCTTTTGATGCCATTAGGCAGGACTGGAGAAGGAAGCTGTCCGAAGTCTTAAAAAAGTATTTTGAGAATGGATTTTTTGCTCTCTAAAAGACAAGAAAGTATGCTGGTATCTTCTTTGATTTCTGTTAAAAGGGAAGAAAAAGGACATGATAAAAAGCCAAGAATACTTTGAAAAAGGATAAAACTTTCTGTTTACTGAATATCCCCTTAAAATCAAAACAAATCAAAATAGCTTCTATAAAAGATTTAATATTATTTTAATATTTCTGCAGCACTCACTATGCATCTGACATATGCACAGAAGATCTATTACAAGCCTGAAAACTGCTGAAGCCCCTCAGTTTTCAAATTTTTACAGGTACCTAAATTTGAAATGAAAAACATTGTTCAGTTGAAGCTTCTTAATTTTCAAGTAGACCAAGACAGGATTTCAAAGCAACCTTGAACAAATGTCTTTGCACTTGAACCCCCAAATTTCACAGCAGATCCATTATAATGCTGACAAAACTGCACAATGTAGATTTCCCCATGCACCTCTACCCAGCTGTGCTCATCAAGGATGTAACAGGAACTGCCCATCCACCACTTCCCATTATGTACAAGAAGGTGGTGGCAAGTCCTCAAGGACAACTCAACTCCTCAGCTACCAGCCCATGTAAATCTACCCCATGAAATGGGTAAGGGATGTCCTTCTTCCATCCAACTCTAGGACCGATGCCAAAGGAGAAGAGCAGCTCCTTATCGTGCGTTTGAGCCCTGAGTAGCAGGCATTGCTGCCCCTCCGTGAGTAGGAGGCACTCACCACTACCCTTTTCCTACTGTAGACCTTAAATCTGCAGCTTTGTTGGTGACTGGAATGGAGGATGAGATGGAAGGCAGAACACCAAGAAGCAGGAATTCATCTTTTATACAAAGTGAAAGAAAGCTTCAAAACCAAATCCCCAGTCAAATGATGCAAACGAGTTTTTCACTTGTATTGTTAGACTCATTGAGATAACTCTGTTACAGCAAGATTGATGGATCACTTATTTCAAGTAACTTCATTATAATCTACTGATTAATCAACCTTAAAAGCATTCAGAAGGAAAAGTTAAATACACAGATTGGGCAACCTCCTTCTGTTATACTTAAATCCAAATTGTCTAAAGGGGAATAAGGGAGGAAAATATGAGAAAGCATTTTCAGAGGAATAGGTTGAAGGCCAAAGTATTTCTTAATTAAGCCCAACTCTGCTAGGACCTGAGTGTATGGTTCATTTAGACAAAAGAAAAGCTGTCTGTGTTCATGTCAAAGTCAAAATTTTTTCCCTACAATTTACAGAAAAAGATGCCAGTCTGGTTCCAATGACTAAAATTCTGTAAAAAAACAATAAAAACCTGATTCCTTACTGTAGTAAGTCAGGTTTAGACTACTGAAATTCACATACTTACTTCAAAGCAAAATGTGCCCTGAAGATCTATGTAAACCACAATCCTGCCTCTGACAGCATCTTTCTGGCATCTGGATCATCAGAACAGAGGAAGAAAAAGCGTGATAAATGCCTGGGGTATTCTGCAAGCCTCATGGAGTCATACCTTCCAGTGGACCGCTCTTGCACTGATTTGCACTTTTTCTCATCTCTCTTTTCTTCTTTCCTTCTTTCTTCTTACTCTCTCTCTTTCTTCCTCTCTTGCTCTTCTTTTGCTCTTATTCTCCTTTTTTCCCCTTTTTCTAAGCTCCATGGAGGGCATACTGGTTTCTTCATACATGAAACACATTGAACTCTGATAACACACAGGAGTGCCAATAAACACTAGTGAAGGAGAGTTCCTTCACTTTTTACTATGCTTTTTACTATGCAAAACAAAGAGAAAGGGGAAAACCATGCTCATCCAAACAAGACCTCAAATCCTTTCAAACTCTTTCTCTCTGAGCTTTTCTTCATCTTTCTGCTACAATGTCTAGGGCCAGTAGCAGCCCCAGCTTCTTCCAAAATAAAAATTCTTTGTATTTCCATGGGAATCAGTTACCCTTCAGGAATCTTTCTTCATCTTGATCATAGCATTTGGATACTACATGTATGCAAGTAGAAATGGAAGAATTTAAGCTTGCTTAAGTATATTAAAGAGAGGACCAAGAAAGACAAGGTAAAAACCTTCAGATAAGCAATACAGAACAATTTATTGCACCTATCTATGCTATATAGGACTAAAACTAGTGAGTTTAGTTTGCATTATCAGAGCATTTTCCAGAGACAATGAAAGCTCTGGAGTTCAGGGCCTTAGAAAACTGTGGAGTCTGCATCACTGTCTACAAGAGCACATTAAGTAAATAATCTAGGTATAGTTGATTCTGAGTTAGGACATCAGCTGGGACTAGTTAACCTCTTATGGCCTATAACTCAGGAGACTTCTGGTTCTTTTGTTCTCAGCAGTGAACTTTCTGAACTATAATTTAAAAAATTACCTGCTCTTACATCATTTTGCAAGGGAAGCTGTGACATTGCGTCTTCACATGATCCTTCTAGAGCTTCAGGCTCAACTTCTTGGAACTGTAAAGCGGACTTACACTAAATGTGACTCTGAGAGAAAATTGATCTATAACACAAAAACAAGTGCAGATTGTTTTGCTGTAGGATTATCTTTGTACATATGTATGTATGAAGCCCTGAGCATGTGGTTATGACTGCCTTTTGCCTTTGCTCAAAATCCAGAGTGTTTTCCACCACAGGCTTTCCTTCTCTCTCATACATTTAAAATGTTTCCTAGACTGTGAATTATTTATAAATTATTCACTGAGGGAAAAGCCATTTACATTGCAACAAATGCATTTGCAAACGTGACCAGCAAAAAGAAACACAAACATAATATTTAATTGCATTTATGACTAAAGAAATGTATTCATGGCTAAAGATTATTTATTTAGATAAGAACTATCTTACATTGCCCAACTTTAAATAGGCAGGCATTCAAATTAAAAAAAAAAAAAAAAAAAGGATTCAATAATCACTCTTAAATCACTGGTGATGGAATTCCTCTCTAATGATGCTAAAGTTGAATATGTCTATGGTCCTGAAAGACTGCAATCACTTCTGCCTTGCTCATGTGTTCTGTTCTCTGGCTGGACAGAGGCCAGCTATAAATCTCTTGGCTCACAAATGAGAGAGACAGCTTCCAGTTCCCCTCTCTGTAGGGCCATTATTTGTGATTTATGAGTATTTGGGCAATTACTGGGGTTCCATAAAGCTATGAGTAATTCTCAAAAGCTGAAAATATAATCTTAGCAATGTAAGACAATCCTGAAAATGCAAAATTAATTATTTCCTGTTTGCTACTGATTAGGCTGCTGATTTGAGAGTGTCAGCCTCCTACTGAAGAATAAGTAGTATTACTATAAAACACAGGTCACAATTTACAGACTGCAAATCTTAAATATGTTTTTCTTAGGCTGTGCAAATGTTATAAAATTTTGCTTAAATGAACGAAAGAAGTCATATTAAACAACATCAAATATTTCATCAAAAATCAAGATAATTCAATGCAAATGAGCCAAAGAGTGGCCAAACTGTCTGTAAAAAGTTCCAATCAAGGACCTTGAGTTAAAGCATCGATGTTTGTGATACAAACAAAACGGATGTTGTGATACCGTAGTTCCTGGTTTCTCTTGGCATACAACTTCAAACATCCACAATTTGAATGAAGCAAATTGACCACTGAGAAGGACTACTGAGGCTCATTAGTGACATCAGAAGGGTTATTACTCATAGCCCGATTATTCCTTTGGTTTGCCAATGGGAACAGAAGGTATTTGCAGTTAATAGTGCAAGATAATTCCACACAATGAGCTCTCAGGAGAAAGAGATATTGGAAATCATTATTATTGTGCATAGGATCCTACATTTTAAATGCTGCGGTGGCTACTTTTTCCTTGGTGGTGATGGACTTGGTGCAGTCAGATACGATGGTGTGAGGGTGCTAATCAACATAGTAGTCAATGCCTCTCTAAACCAATCCTTGTTCCTTGCACGTGGCAGAGTCAATATGGCAATGGACTGTGCAGATGACAAGGGCAATGCTGTGCAGAGTTTCCCTGAGTACCTCTTCTTGTGCAGCAACATCAGCTTTTTTAACCACTGTCATGACGTGCAAAACAGAAATCTTGTCTGGGTATAGATAGGAAGAGGGTGAGTCTGGTCCTGCAGCACCACAAACCCTTTCATCAGAGCGGTCGCTTCACCACGTGCCTCTCTGAGCTGCATGAGCCACATATGCACAAAGGCAGTTGTATCCATGTGTAAATATGTGGTTTAAGGATAGGTATATTACTCAAACATTTATTTTACCTGAGTTTGCAAAAATAAAACTCCTACCAAAAAATTAACATGAGCAATATCCATTGACACAAACCATCTTAAAGGCACAAGTACATTCAGATCAGGAGGGAATTTACAAATGCTGCACACAGGTCGAAATGAAGCCAGAGGAAACTCTGTCTTCACTTCAGCCCATTATTTACCTAGACACACCTTTTAATGGCCAAACTATACCCACTGCAAAGCACTGTAGGAATCCTGGCAATCTTAAGAGCTGGCCTATGAGCATAATGGTCGCTACAGCCAAATAAGGAAAACACAGAGACAAAGGAGATAAAATTTTGTTCCAAAAACAGAGTTGAACGGTAAATTTGGACACCATCACACACAAATGCTGCAGATAAAGTTAACGAAGATTCTCTTCCACCCAAAAGCTGTGCTTTGAATAAACAATTTCAATACATATATTAGTGAGGCATTTTCATTTCAAATTCTTTATTACTAAGATGACAAGACGAATACATTTGGTTTCCAATTGTTCTTTCCAGTTTAAAATCTCCATTTTATCATCATATTTTTCTATGTACAGTGCTACATGTCACTATTATACAAATAGCAATATCCAGAAATAGCATATTGCAACTAAGTGGCTTGAAATAGTGGTTCCCTATATATAAAACTGATGGTTAGTTTCAGCCAATATCATCATTACATTTCTAGTCTTCTAGGCAGTAACTAGAGCACAATCTGTCTTATATAATGGAATATTTCTGACAGCTCCAGGAGAGATAATGGTAGTACTAGTCAGATAATATCAGAGTCATTTATCCAACATTATTTCATTCATCTTCCACTCCTTCACTATAAATAGAGTGAGAAAATGTCTGTGCCATATAAATATTTCTAAAACAAGAAAAGTTGCTTACCGTATCTCCTTTTCTTGTACAAAGATAAGCCTCAGTAGTCTGTCTTTCCAGCAGCTTACCATGACTGACATGTCAGAAATCTTTAATTTACTTCTAAAATTTGGCATCTCTTCTAGAGTACATAAGGAAAAAGGCCTGAAGGACTCTGAAAGTTCAAATTCTTTTTATTAAGTAAACTCATGATTTAATGCTTTTTGAATACCAGGCAAGAGCCCAGCTGAAGAGGCAAAAAGATCATCTTAATAGAGAAAAAAAATCTCTATCAACAAATTAAATTAGTTGCAAATGTATTTTCACAAATGAATTGGATGGCTTGTTTGTTTGTTTGTTTTGATTTTTTATTTGTTTGTTTTTGGGGGGGTTGTTCTTTTCTTTAATCTTTTCTTAATCTTCATCTTAAGTGTTCCTAAACACAAGTTTTATGAGGAAGATGCAATTGTTCACTCTGGGCACCTCCATCACACTTTTCAGTGCAAAAATGCAAAGATAGGGCTATGGGAGTGGTCCAGTGTGATTTAAAAGGAATATTTGTGGTGTATAACCCTGTAGTGCATGACACTGTTGGTGCTACATCCACAACATGATTGCATTTCTTTTTGAATCAGGTTTATCTGCATTTCTATTCTTGAGGATACAGGAGGAGAGAAATAGGGAAAGAGAACACCTAGGTTACTAAGGATATATTTTTCCAGTTGGAATAATTGGAGAGATTTCACATGATTTGATATTTGATTTAGGAAATGCCCAAGACGATTATCAGTCTGCTATAAATAGTTTTCTCACAAGCATTTGCAAATGTGGTGCTGGAAAGTGTAATGATGGTTCTGCAGCAACAATATTTAGGGCTGCATTTGTGAACCGAATTACAATTAGGGTTGCTACTACTAGCTTTCTCAACACTTAATGAGCATCTGCACTCTATGAATATACAACTGAGCTTAACTAAGCTATGCAGTGTGGCAACGATGGCAAGGTAGAGGGGTACTTCAAGCAAAAGCACTGAGGTTTCTAGAGACAAAAGGAGTCACACACCGCACATGGCTTTCCCTTCCTTGTCACAACTGATCTCACTAGTGCTCACAAATCTATTGCCTTTGTTTGGTGTTTAGATGTTCTCCAGGGTGCATGAGCCAAAACTTCTCTCTCTTTCCTCAGCAAATAGCTGTCAACATTAAGAAGTTGTAATGTTGAGGAAAATGATTGACACATATTAAAATAATTATTCAAATTCAAAAACTACAAATTCAAATTCAAAGCCACTACGTCAGTGGCTTAGGGACTAGGCAATTTATCCAAAGGGTATGTGGTCTTTCAGTGATGGCATGTGGATCAGAACAGAAAAATCTTGTGAACAGGTAATTTTATTGATACTGTCATATGGATGCCCACAAATCAATACTATGGGTAACCACAAAAATGAAAGCTCATATACTGACTACATCCAAACAAGAAAAAGCATTTCAGCTTGAAGCCAGGTACTAGAACATACCAATACATGAAAAAAAAGTTCTTTTTCAATACTATCATTATAGGAAAAAAAAATGTTAAACTTACTCATAAAAGGAGCATATATCCAGAAAGAACGAGGATAAGATATATAAATGTTACTTCAGCAAAAAATGTGCACTGGTACATTGCTGGAAGAGATAATATTCACAACACAACTATCCCAGTAGCAGCAATCATTTTAATTAAATCAAGGATGCTTAAAACTAATTAATTGCCAAACCCAGGGAAACTTGAAAGTACGTGCTGAGGGCTGCCAAACTCCAAACACATGAATACAGACTACATAAAATATGAGCAAATTAAGGTTTACCAGTGAAAAAACTCCTGAAAGCTGGGATCACAAGATACAACTGCTCCCAGGAGCCAGGGCCTATACAAGAGATAAGGATATGAAGTAATGCTAGTGTAATATTTTTATAAGACTTAATTGTAATTAATAATTGTTTTTAGAGTAGTAAACATAAACCATTTAATTAAGCTCCTCTCCAATTTTACTTACACAAACGCATTGTATTTTACTGTGTGATTAAAAAGATACTGGTAGGTATTCAGCACAAACAAACTATTATAATCCATATTTCACTAACTCTTTATCAGAGTAAGACTTAGAGCCTGCATCACATTTTTTTTTTTTTTTCATGTTCTGCCAACAGGTAGAAGTTTTCTTCCATTTTCCCACCTGAGCTGGCTGGTATAATTGCTTCACTAGACAGGGGCAACAAAGTTGTTCTTTATTCTGTTCCTAAACCTCCCCATTCATCCCCTCCAGCGCTATATTTGATGCTGGTGCCTACCTGATGGCTTTTCCCCACCTCCCTGTGGAGTGCCCCTTCACTGAACTGTTCTCACCTGCAGCTCTACAGATTCACAGCTTGTTCTGAGCTACTACTAGTCCTTGCTGTGGAAGGCAGGGTGTGTTTTTATGCAGAGATAAAGGCTTCTCAAAAATACACAGTCTTTTTTTTTTTTTTCTTCTTTTTTTTCTGGAAATAAGTAAGGGTCAGAGGAAAAACAAGTATTCTAAAACACAAACACCCTATACACACACTATTCTTTTTTAGTGGTGAACGGAGCAGACCTACATCTTCTGGTGCTCTAGGCTCTCTGTACATCTCTGGTATAACAAAAAAATAACCCCTCTGTTCAGAAAGCCTTTTTATGTCTTACCAGTTTGCAAGATTTTGTTTATTGTTTTCCTCTGGTTTCCTCTTTATTCTTCCCTGTGTCTTTACTTTGACTTTCAGTCAAGAAACAATCCTGCAGGTTGGAAAAATCATTATGACTCATAAGTTCTGTTGACTCTCTAAAACAATTCTTACATGTTTGTTGTTTCATTTTAAAAATACATTTGTCCTTGTTGCCTTTTTTCCTAGACAATTGTTTCCTGAGTTCAAGCAATGTGTTCCTGTATGACCTTCCTCAATTTATATCTTGTATGATCAAGCCATTTTCCGTTATTCACAATGACTCTAAGGGACTTCTAGATTCATGACAGACATTTAAGTCAGAGCTGTTTTTCTACATATGATTTGAGATTTGCCATTGGTATATTCAGCCCAGATGTTCAAACCTGTTCATCATACCACAGAAAGTCCCTTAGGAACCCCCTCCCCAAAACACTACATATTATTCAGCCAGCTCTCAAAATGCTGATAGATCATATTTGAATAGAAGATGACTCTGTAAAGCAACTTTGCTCTTTGAAATAAGACCCTAACAGGTACAAAAACAACCAGTGAAAGTAAAGTATTACTTAAAATTTCAAAAATTTTATTAGCAATAGTAAGGTCACTGGTCCATTCTAAATTAATATTAAACTTCCTACTTCTGTGACCAGATTAAAAAGAAAAAAGCAAAATCACTAGAGATTCCATTTGTTCCATATACTCTGGCACATAATGAGCATATAAATGCAAGTAGCTTCTTTCATTTGTTTTACACACTTGAATAATAAGATTTGACAATGTGGTAATAAAATTTTCTGCTTCTACTCTGAATAAATGCTGACAGAATAAATCACGAAAATCTCATCTGTGCCACTTTGAAAGGAAAATAGAGAGAAGGTAAAGAAGCTTGATGAAAGGAAAATAGAGAAAAGGTAAAGAAGCTTGATCCTGTTGTTAAATCTTCACAATATCCATTCTGTATAATCTGGAGAATATTTCAACTACGGAAAACCTGGACAACTTGAAAACATTTATGCCAGCCTGTCGATCACTGTGATGCTAGAACTTGGCGTTTAGAGCACTAAACTGTTTGGAAGGAGCAGCTATGGTCTCAGATAACTGCTTATGTCTGCTAGCACACAACTTTTCCATGTAAATTAAATCAGAAGTCTCAGAACCCAGGAATAGAAATCATCCTAACCACACACTTATCATTACAAACCCGTTTCTCACTTTCTAACATTTGCTTAGCAAGTTTTGAAAGCTTTTACATACTCTGGGAGAGCTCAAGACTCAGGCAAACAAATGCTTTGTGCAACCATACCCAGGGTGCCAGGGAACAGCATTTTGGAGATGATATCTTATGTACGAGAGCATCTTGTCTGCTGTTCACCTTGCCCTTAAACGCAGGTGCTGTACATAGGGCACCTGTCTTCATTAAAACTCATTTTGATTCTCTCAATAAATATAATTAAATTGTAATTTGTTTAGTTTATTTAAAAACATTTCCCTGTAATAACTCTAATAACTTAATTTGCAACAGGGGCATGAATATAGCAGCTACCAAATTAAAGAAATAAATAATTGGAACTCCAGCAAGCTACTAAAATTCCTTTTGCTCTTCTGCTGCTTAAAGACTTGAGAAGAATGTTGGAATTAACAGTTAATGAAGGATGCATGCAGTCTCATTGGCAACTCTCTCTTATTGGTACCTAATGAGATTAGATGAGAAATAATCAGACAAAATAGCATTGTGATACTCAGCAGGAATAACAAAATTGTAGGCATTTCACTAGGAATCCTAGAAAATCTCTATGAATTTTTTTTATGTTACCAAAACCAACACAATTTATGATCTGAGAAGTCAAATCTGTCCTGATTTGTCCCTTTTTCTGATATTTGACTTTGTAGAAAATCAGATCTGATAGTGCTTGTCATGAAGCCAAGCCTACAATTAGTAAAAAAAAAAAAAAAAAAGAAAGAAAAAATTGCAGTAAAGATTTGAGAAATTGATTTTATATGCCATGTATTTCTTCTAGCTCACAAGCCATCCTACTGTGAGCCTGTGAGTCCATCATGTACAAGCTCTTCCATACGAAATTGGAGCACAAATTACACTACACCAATGAGAAAACTGATGAAATGTCATGTCATCTAAGCAAAATGGTTTACTTATTCTTTCAAGCAAGCAGGCAAGGTTTGTTTGTATTTTATGCTGTTTCATAAGATCTTTCTTCTGGAAACAATTTTAAATAATTAATAAATTCAAGCAAATTTGGAGGCTGTTCACAGATGAATAGAACATGCAGGAAAATAAATTGAATGTATCTTCTCTTATGAATTATTCATTTCACTCTAGTAAAATCTTTCTTGAATTAGGAAAAGCAAACTGTCTTTGAGTGTCTTAATTCAGATTTGCATTATCATAACAATAATACATTACCCTCAAGACATGGTCTAAACCAGGCAGGTTTTCAAGAAATAAACTAAAACTAATATAAAATTGGCAATATTGCAGTCCAATGTGAGCACATGAACATATATACAATCTAATGAAATTTTTGTTGTAGTATTTCTAAAAAGTATGACTGGAAGTGAATTTACAGGGTCAAGCAAAAAGGAAGCAATGCAAGAACTTAACAGATAAAAATATTAATAATAGCGTATTGTAATTTATGAGACAATCCTCCCCTCCATCCCTCCTCCCAGAAATATACCAATATAGAAGTATTCAAGTCTTGAACTATGGAAGACTTTGCTTTGGACTATCTATTTTTGATGGAACATATGTATTACTGTAAGAATAGCACTGTTTCTAAGTTACACTGTTTTAAGCTTCAAAGTCAACTCTGAAGAAATTAATTGCAATGTAGAATTTTATTGCAGAACATAATCCAGCTCCCTGTCTTAAGAGAACTTTGGAACATAGTCTTAATCTGTGCATTATCCTTATGCAACTAAGGACAATGGAAAATGAGCTTCAGATATGTTTAAAATGAGGATTATGGGACTAAGTCAGGGAAAAAAATGAATCGGTTCTTCATATCTCTTGGTCACAATAGGTTTCCAGTGAAGGACCAGAGACATCAGAAAACAAAAAGGGCATAACCTTGTTCCAGGCTCACTCAAGCACTTGTTACAATCAGTGGGTAACATATAAGAAAGTTTCACTCAAAACTTCACGTTAACTTTACATAAAATGTATACGAGAAGAAGATATGACTAGAGAAGAGGTCAAATATAGATGGGATCATGATGGATGTTACTGGTAAAGAAATACACAGGATTGCCTGGAGATGTAAATAGTCTGTGTTTAAAACCACTGTAAGGTAGCATTATAGCAGCTCAGCAGAAGGCACAAAGCTCTAACCGCAGCTTTCTTAAAGCAGGATGTTATTTTGAAATGGGATAGTCCATCCCTCTTAAAGGAGGATGTTAATCTAAAATTGGATATCTTCTTTAACTTTTTCAGACAAACACTACGAGCCTTGAGATAATGGCTAAGATAAGGCAGTTTTAAGACACTTAGATCAAGATGCACAATAATTGCAAGAGTCAATGAAATTACAGGAATACATAAAAGATGAAGAACTGCCTTGTTAGTCCATACTTTGCCACATCTTTCTCTTAATTTGCACATAGCAATTACAGTCCACATATTTAAGAGGACTGGATAAATGCTTTTAAGGAAAAATATCTGTGACTTGCTTCTGGTGTGGAAAACATATATATTTTTAATTCCTAAATTTCAATTATTTCTAGCTATTTTAAAAATTCTCAGTTCCAATCCAATTCATTTCTTTTAAGCAGAGGAGTGTCTTTTTTTCTTTCTTGCTTTTGTTTCTTTAGTGAATAAATCTAGTGATGCTGAACTAATATTCAAACACAGAGAGGGAGAGAACTGTTTCTAGGCTGTACATTGTATGCAGCAAAACTATGTTATAATCCTCACTAGACACTTTGCTAAGCACTTTCAGATTTTTTTTTCACTTGTGTGTTTCAAATGTGTGTGCAAACCAAGGCAGCAAAAATAAAACCAGAGGTAGTAAAAAAAATTTTGGAAAATTCCATTTCCTATTTTTCGGAATTTGCCTTTTTCTTTCAGTATTTGTAATACAGGACAACTTTTTAAATAAGTTGCATTTGCTTACACAGAACCCATCAAAACTCTGATATATTGAAGGTTGAAGAATTTCAAGGTTTTAAATATGAGTATATGAGAATATTAATTCTCTAGTGTAATGCTGCAAGACATCCGTCTTTTAATTTATTTTAATATATTTATATTTATCAGATTATTGCCACTGAAATTGGAATGAAATTTCCAGATGTCAAAAAACAGGTTCAAGTTGCCTACCAAAAAACTGAAGCCACCAGACTAGCAGGTCTGTGGGCCACCTTCAACAAACAAGGGACTGTCCCAAGGATGGAGAAGACACCATTCCTTGCTGGCTCAGTTTTCCTCCTGTTGCCAGATAATGCTTTACTTTCACCAAAGGAAAATGAAAATTACCTGCTGAAGTCTAGGCAAACTATAAAATGATCTTTTATCTGTGAAAAGTGCAAGGCTATGTAAATAGAAGAATCTCATGATGCTGTTTTCATAAAAGTGTGAGTAAGAATGATGTCAACGGCACAATACATAAATAGAGCAGTCAGGTTTTCTGCAATACAAAGTGACAGTCAAGATATCTCACAAGTATTTTATACATTTATTTTTGGAACAGTATAGAATCATGCTTTACCACTATTCTGGCTAAGAAAGCAAAGTTATGCATTAAATATATGTGTTCTGCAAACAAAATAAAATTGGCAGTGATATTTTAGCTAGTGGAAGAAAAACAAAATTGTCATTTCCCTGTCCCTCTTTTTAGCCAGAGCTTGTTTTTCTTTTTCTTTCTTTTTTTTTTTGCTTTCATAATATTGGTAGTTAACCACAAATGAACTATATCTACTGTCATGCTTAATAGTCATTCATTTCAGGTTACATTTAAGATTTCAGGTTACATTTAAGATATATCCACTGTTTGATATATCTTTGAGATATTAGATAACCTAGCATTAGGAGCCATCTGTGGGTTTAGAAATCATAACTGATGCTAACATTGCCAAACTTCTTTGAGGCTCTGCTCACTTTACGAGTTCCCAGGGCCTTAGCCTGCTGAGTTGGGACCTCCTGCCCAGCACTACTCATTTTTCCTCTACCTCTCTGACAAACTTTTCCTCTACGAACTCTCTGACCAGAGCACAGACGTAGGGTCTAAATGGGTACTTCCTTATTCAGTTGCACTGAATCTCAGATATACATTTGATGGATGCAGTTCTGCCAGTCACTTTTTACTCGCAGTATCTGCTCAGCACAGGTTGGGTGAAGACAGTGAAGCAAACTTTGGTCCCATAATTCACTCAGTCACTCATCACAGCTTTGAATCTTCAGGCATTGACACATTTGGTCACATTGACCAAAGAGGAACCAGGGCATTGGTAAGATCCCCAGGCTACCAACTCTCTCTCACTGGTGTGGGAAGCAGCACAGCTTCATGATAAGAAGACTTTATGGCACCCAAAATGGTATGACTGCACTACACAGGACTAAGTCTCGCATACGCTATGTTCTTGGGGCAGTCTAAGGTCTGTTAAAGTGACGCATATTCAAACACACTGAAACAAGCCAGCTCCTTTAAGGTTATTGGTGTTGTGAGCTGAATATTTCCTTTTGTTTCAGCACTGCATTTAAATCTGGAAATTTCTACTGGAGTCACTGGGCAAACTTGACACAGCTTCGCATTAACTTCAGTTGCATAATGCCTACAAATGCATGAACGCACACACACTCATACAGACAGACAAAGTACCAGACTATAACTAACAGTAACAAAGCAGTCACATAAATAATAACTAGCAACAATTCTGTCAGCTACTGGGAGAATCAATTCTTAGCCCTTTGATTGCAATATATCTGGTGCAGCATTGCAAAACTCTAGACCTGGGCTATGCACTCCTAGCTTCTTCCACATGTTTTTTAGAAACTCACATGCATAGAAAGTTGATACTGCTTCTTTTTGCAGTAGCCTCTGCTCTGGGGTCAAGGACACTCACGCGTAATCAGCAGACTGGGAGGGATGGGGACGTGCCTGGAGGGCAGTGCCAGGAGGCAGCTTGACGTACCTGTGTAGGAATGAGTATTAAAAGTGTCTCCGGATAGCTCTGCTCCCTGGCACCCCATCTGCCCCACTCACGGATCTCAGTCTGTCAGGCCATCCTCCTGCCTTGAACCTTACACAACCTTAGCTATTTCAACCTGGGCTCCTTCCTTTCCTTGCTCCCTGTCACTTTTTGCCTTCTCAATTAAAGGCAGTTGCCATTACAAATGGCTTTTACTTGCTGCCCAAAGGAGCTTAATTAATAGGAGATGGACAATTTCTATGTTTTCGAGAAGACAGAACTATTTGGATTCGGGATCCAGAAAACCTGGGACCTCCAGGTTTTGCCAGAATTGTTGAATGACAAAATTCACATACCTCAAACGTCTTTTGCAGTCAATAAGTTAATAACTGGTCAAGGTACATATATTGTTTTCCTATTTTAGAATTTTTTGTATCTCCTTCTTTTTTGTTCAAGAGGCAGAAAATCAACCATTGTAAGAGACTCAAAACTGAACTTCTCAGGTGGTCCTGAAACCATTTCTGTCTCGTTTTACCTGTTAAAAGCTATCCTATACAGTTTCTGTGGATGATTTATTTTTTTCTAGCATAGGCTGGAAATGGACCTGGGGGTCATGGTGGACAACAGGTTGACCACGAGGCAGCAGTGTGCCCTCATGGCCAAGAAGGCCAATGGGATCCTGGGGTGCATTAAGAGGAGCGTCTCCAGCAGGT
>JAWLRI010000307.1:3819025-3860029 GCA_034781795.1 Crypturellus tataupa
GCGTGTGCAGGGGGGTTGGACTAGATGACCTCTAGAGGTCCCTTCCAACCTTAGGCATTCTATGATTCTATGAAATTTAATCACTTCTCAGTTAGATTCCAGTACAAAGGGAGGAAGGACGTGTATGACATCCAGAACCAGACAGTCAGGCAGAAAGCACATTTGTCATAACTTTTGTTTTGTCATATATTGTAACCAGAGTGATGCTGAGCTATTCTTGTATTAATACATCTCAATACCTTAAGAAATCTTTGTCTTCTATCTAATGAGGAAAAATAAATATGGGTAATTCTTCTAGGTTTTTTTTTGAGTATTGTGTTAGTTACAAAGGATAATAATTTAGCCATATGGGAGAAGCATCTGCATCTAAGGGAACAAGATAAAAAAAACATTCCCAAATGACAAGAAAGGTGAGAATTTTAAAAGAGTGAGGATACTTACCACATCATTATATTTACCAATGTGAAGCCTTGCTCTTCCTCCACTTTAAAAGTTTCTTCTGACAGAAATGTAACATACTTACTTGCATTCAGTCTGTTAAAATATTTGCATGATATCGTAGAAAAACAAATCAGGCAAAGTTTAATGCTTTTTAGAGCAGCTGACAAGATTGGCTCATGTCTTACATAACAAGAACACACAAAATGACATCAGCAGCAAAGCTACCTTCGTGTATCTACATAAGTTTGAAAGGCATATTCATTGTTGTCACATTCATCCCCTATTCTGAAAGGAAGTTCATTTCATAATAATAAGAAGAAAGTCATTTCAAGCATAAAATTTAAATCCATCCATCAGGTAAAGGCACAGGAGTGCAACTGAATAATGTAAAGAAGGTTTTAACCAGACAACAATACTTCTGGACCAGCAATCAAAGCAGAGATGAAGACCTGGTTGTAGCCAAGGCTTATACAATTCAAACAAAACAAGAGAAAATGGGTAAGAAAAAAGGTGAAATGTTAAGCAACTTGCCCAGTATTACTGAAGTGATCTAAGAGAACTAGTAGCTGAACCAACATCACTTTTGTGCGAAAAAAATATCTGTGCTGCCAAAAGTATCTCTGATTCACTTTTAATACACTTCTGAATTCAGTCTGAAATTGACAGGTTCAAATGCCATCAATACGTAATAGAAATATCAGAAATGATGAAAAAATGTATAACAGAATTTTTCCAATTTATTTGCTGGAAATTTTGCTTTTCATAAACACCAGAAAGTTGGTTTGTTTGGGGGACTAGCTGACACAAATCAATTAATTAATATAGAATAAAAACCCACTGAGATGCAAGCTCTATTTCTCTGCTTACAGTATATCTGTGCCTCTAATAATATCAGTAAAAATGTTCACAAGGAATGATGGGTTAAGATGTGCATAAACACCCATGAGATTTTAGTGAGAATTTGCCACAATAAACATGAACCTTACCCTCCTGCCTCTGTTTCATGTAGGGCTATTCTTCAGATACAGTAAATGTGTCCACACAGAAAGTTAATGAGATCTAGAAAATATACTACAAAATCAAGCCCTTTTTTTCTTGGTAAAGAATTTACCAGTATACAAACCCTTGAATCTAATTTCCATATTTTAGGCAATTTTAAGAATGAACGTTTAAGTTGAGATCCTGGTTTTCTCAGTATATAGAAAAACTTTTATTGCTGCATGTAGCAAGCAAATAATGGTTTTCCAAAGGACTCAGAAATCAAAAGAAATAAAATCTATATCCACTTTTTAAAGACAAAATACTTTTTAAACCACTAATAGTCCAATGATCCTATTAAAAAAGTATTTTTATCACATGATCACAGGAAATATTGAATAAGCAACATGGTTCTGGAGGTTCTAGAAATTTGAAAACAGTATTATTTCCACTGGGAAATTTGGTAGATTTCGTTAGCATAAATAAATAAGTTCTTTTCATTCCTCTATAGTCCTCTAAAAGGAAACCCCCTCCATCCATAAAAGTACCTCTCTGAAGTGAGCTATTCATATTCCTGTTGAATACTTCATATTGAAAGTGTATGCACATAATGACTTCTGATTACAAACCATTGTCAAAATGACATATAAGCAAAAATAAGATTGTTAGATCAAATTCACCAACACCTGGCTGCAACTGTGAGTGTTTAACTGAAATATTTACGATACAGCCATGTGTTTGCTTCCGGAGGGGTTCCTACTTCAAATGCCCAGAACGGGTCTTATTTTCACAGGTGGTTACTCAAGACTTTCCTTTGGCTTCTCTACCTGCTTTTAGACTAACAAAAGGTCAGGCATTACTCTCTGGCCCTGGAGACAAATGGCACTGCATGTATTGCACTGTCTTGTCTCTTCTAAATTTTCTACCACTCCCTAATGAAATTGTCTAAACCCTAAAACAGAAGGTCTATGTCCAAACTGTCTGTCATGAGTAGCTACTGGCTCGTGCTATCATCCAAACCTCTAGCTGACATAAGTTCAAAATGTGCACGGAAAGGAGGTTGCATTTAACCAATGCAGACTGAAAAATGCCAAAAGTCTGTAGGTTAGCCCTATTTTATTTAATTAATACAGCTGAAGCATTCATCTGCATAGCACACCTCTAAGGCGACAACGTTGTTCAAAGAAAAGGCAGCATTTTTTTTAATTGTAATTTTTATTTAAAAAGAAAAATCACATTTAGCACTTCTGATTCCTAAAAGTGCATGCATATATGTTCAGTCTTTGCAGAGATTACACTAAGCTTTGAACAAAGGAAAGAACTGAAAAGCTCACCTACAGAGACAAAAACAGAAAAAGAAGAAACGATTATATCAGAAATAATTAAACAGCTTCATTTTTATTGTTGCTAACTGCATCATCTCCAATAAAACTTTGCTATCATATTAATCTGAGTCTGCCTAGTGCTATAGATATTTTCCTACAGTATTCGTGACGTTGCCAAATTAGTATCGTTCATAGTAATTCTGAATCTAGAAAGTGAAAATGCAAGTTTGCAATTATCAAATCATACAGGAGAGAAGCATGCAGATAACATCCGCAGAGTGAGGAATGCTGATAGATATGAGGGAAAGAAATACTAAACAATGACTGATTAACATATTTATTAAAAATGAAAATTGTTCTGGTCATTATCCCTTCCCCCTCCACTGGAACAGGCAAATGCCTAAAAATAATTAAAAACAAGAAAGAGCAATATAGTAAACCATATGCAGAACATAACCATCATACCTACTAGGAAAACATTGAGTGTGGAAGTACATAAAAGAATAAAAGCTATATATGGTAACTATATAGGTATATATACACACACACACACTCTTAGCAGCTATAAACACAGCAAATAGCACCTGCAAATCATGTGGGATAAGTCTGTATCTCAAATTGCTCTACAAAATTAGCTCAAATGCCCTGTATCAATTTTCTCTGCGCATATATACTTCTTTGCTGTAACTAGCAAGTCTATTTGCTGTAAAAATTTATTGCTATTTCAGTTTCGTGAGAGCAGCTCGTAAAGTGGTACAAAGAAAGAACACTCCTTAGCAGAGTCAAATAGGTGCTAGCCTTCCTGTAGCTTCAGCTGTATGAAATTACCGCATTGTTTATTTTTAGTTATAATTATTGTAAATTGTGCTATTAATTTTATGTAAAATAAGTCCCAGAGATTTTAACCAACATTTTATTTAATCAGCAAATTCTTTCGTAGTGAAGATTATTAAAGAATATACTATGAGATCCCTATCCAATAGATGATAATAACCTTATCCATGCGAGTAATCCCAGGGAAATGATTGTGATGACATACCTGGGTAATCATTTTCAGCACTGAGCTTTAGCTTTCTTTCTTCTCTGGTTCAGATAATCCCAACTGAAGATATAACATATATTTTCAGGTCTCATAATGCAGGAGCACCTATAGTAATCTCTCTATTATTAATTTTATTTTTATTTTTGCTAGCTGTAGTTCCATTTTCCTCAGAAACAGAAGTATCAGATTTCCAAACCACATTGAGCTATGAGATCTCCTTCATTTCACATCTCTAAATTAATTACAATCCGGAAAAAAATGAATAGTCTCTTCTATCATATTAAGTTTGACTGGCTGTAATAGGACATAGAAATCTCCAATATTCAAACCAAAACTTGAGTTAAAAGCAAATCATCAAAAATCTTACCTTAATTTTGATTTGAGATGAACATTGGGCAGTGCTTCTTTTAAATTATATGCATCCTTTAACTAATTATGCAATTATTTGTTACCAGATCAATTATCTGGATTGATATTGCAATGAATTTCACAGTTCCTTAGGCAAGTAGCATAAGGGTACAAACAGGAGCAAAGGCCAATGTGATATTAAAGGATACTGAATGGGCAAGCACAGGTCATGAAATTGAGTTCATATACTTTATGAGGGATACAGTTTCAGCCTGAAGCCTGCTTTTCATTTAATCTCAGAATTTCAGACCTTGTGAAATAGCTACAGCATTTATTTGTTTTCTTGTTTCCGGCACGAGAAAGAATCACTAACTAAGATTAAAGGAGATGAACAAAATATTAAAGAACAAATTGCTGAAGGGTGCAACACAGTACTTATTTTCTAAAGCAAGAAGCGGAGGTCTGAGTTTATCGGATAGGCCTGCACCAAAGGCACTTTGCAGCAGCACAGATTGCCCGGGGAGGTCAAGAGGTTGCAGCTCTCACATTAGTGAGGGAGCGTGTTTCATGTCTCCAGATGGGCTGCAGAAGCAAAGGAGAGGGACAGACATACAACCCTGAATAACTCCTCTTCCCCCCTCTACCATCACAGCAGGGTCTATTTTCTGCCTCCTTGCAAGGATCTTATTTCCCTGCACATCCTGATAGTTTTGCATCTTCATGCACACATGCAATTCAAAAGACAGGGAAAATGGTGGTTTCTGTTGTTAACACTGTTCGGTTTCCCGATTTTTTTTTCTCTTCTTTTTTTCCCCGCCTTAAAACTATGAAAATAGCATCATTAGTTTTGGAGGTCAAAGTGTAAGGACACCAAAGTGTTTTAGCAACAACAGTAGAGAGAAATTAAGGAGCCAGCCCTTGCAAGCAACAACAGCAGAGAGAAATTAAGGAGCCAGCCCTTGCCCAGAGCAGCAAGCAGCTTGCCTGCATTCATCAGGGGACTCCAGACGAGCCTCTGAGTCCGTCTGCCTCCAATGGCTCCCCAGGGGCTGCTGCTGTAGCCAAGGATTGTGGATGCATCGGCTGCTGCAGCCATCTCCCTGCAAGCTGAGGCCCCAGAGACTCCCATCGCAAGGGCTGCATGTGAAGGGAAACGCAGAGCCGGCTTCATCTGCGCCGGGGAAGCCCTTGCTGATCCTTCAGCTCTGCGCCACTGTCACAAAGCTGGCACAACACCCCTTGTTCTTCTGAATCTAAATGCGAATTTTCTATAGCACATTCAGGTCTTTCCCTCATTGTCATCATGACCAGAAATCATAAAATCAGTCTAAAAATGCCACTCAAATGAATTTAAGAATATGCAGCTGCTTGAAAAGCGCACTGAAAACACTTAAGAGTGGGTTTCCATGAAACACAAGTCATTCCCACCCACATGCTGATGTTAGGTGTGCGGGGTAGCGTTTCCAGAAATGGGCTGCAGCACACCAAGAGTTAAGTGCAGGGGCTGCTGCAGGGACCCCAACCTGCCTGTCTTGAGCGAGGATCAACTCACAGTATGCAGTCCAACAGCACCTTTTTCAAGAGCAATTTCCATATAACATTAAAACTAACAGACCATCAATGAACTGAGTCACCACAGGCAAGTGATTCCCAGGTCCTGAGGAAGCCTGAGAGCCCAGCACGTTTCATAGTAAGTTGCTGAACCAAAGATCTGCAAAGAACCATGAGATCCGCAGTGCTTATGTCACTCTTGGAAAAACAGATTTTGACTCCCGGACCATTTAAGTACCCTCCAAATTGTTGCTCTAATTTCACATAAATAATTAAATTGTATATTAACACCTGTGCAAAAAAGAAATTTTATCAAGTGTCACTAGATATTTTAACATGTTCTCAATACTTATAGAAAAAACTGTACTGAGTACCATTTTTCATTTGATATTTTCTGCTACCAGTAGCATCACAAGGATGGTGTGTTTCTCAAGAATTTTCCCCAAAGGATTACATCCCAATAAGAGTCCTTCTGTGAAGGAGCTCAAATTGTGGGTGTGAATGAAAATGAAGTCTACAAGCGACCACTCATATTCTGTTATACAACATCTTTTTGACTCTAATTTACCAGATTTGCAAGGTTGCTACATTTAGTGTCTTACACAGCCTACACTCAGTTCCTCAGGCTCATTTCAGAACATCCACTTCATGTAGTAATTAGTGTCATTTTATTATTATTATTATGAATGGCACAAAATTTAGTTTGCAGCAGGAAGCAAAGTAATTTCAGGGAGAGAGAACAGAGAGAGGAGACAGGAAGGATCAGCTTACTAGTATTTTTAAAGTCAGCCAGAGTTGTTATTTTCTGCAGCACCCACATACGTGAATCCTCTAGCACCTCTTTTAACTAAATATCAGCTTTTAAAGACAGTATTAAAGTGAGACACTAGAACACAGCATTAAAAATGCTCCAAAGTAAATCCCACCTCCTTCCTATACAGGACAGCCCACAGAAAACTTTCCTCTGAACCCATCCACACTCCAGAAAAATATTTCTCTACCAGGTCAAGGTGGTTCTATATGAATGACCTCCAACACAAGAACACTAGACTAAAGTATAAGCATGACTTGGTCATACAAAAACTGATCTCAATGGGACTTGTGGAGTACTTGACCAGATTTCCTATCTAACACTGGGTGTCCGGACAGCACTCATAGTCCATAGAGTTGATTAGAAATCACATTACTCTACAGAGGTGGCATTCCTGGTCTGCCAGCCTTCTCCCTCGGCATCTGTCTGATACCACTTCTGTTTTTGCAGCTCTCACAGCCAGCAGAAGGGCAGTGGCAGAGGGCAGCGCCTGTCCCTTGAAAAGTCATATTAACAAAAATGACATTCATCATTCTAGAATTTAAGCATTGGATAACGATACATATAAACAACATTGCTGTCATTCTCCCAAAGCTTGATCTCTTTCCCTTCTGACTCACAAAATAAAATAATCCTTGTAAACAGAAAATGTAATCTTATAAAACAATCCTATCAGCAGAGTCCTGTGACAGAACAACCTCTTGTAGACTTAAGCATATCCAACAACGAATGGTTCTCAGTGTCTGTCAGAAGCTAATCTGGCTGACTGCCCTGCTGCTCTACACAGAATTTTGCTTCTTGCTTTTGCTAAAGCTGGGTCTGTAGTACCAGCTTCTGCCAGCACAGGAGCATTAGCTCAAGTTGCAAGCTTCTGAACTGTGAACTGATTTGGATAACATTATTCTGTAATTACTGGCATGGAAAAAAGTTATGCCAAGAAAATGAAATCCATCTGAGCCTCTAGTGTTTTTACTGAAGTAGTAAAACTATATGACTGAACTGCAGTGACATATGTTAACTCTCTGTCTACACAAAAGCTTTTTTTTTTTCCAGACACAGAAATGATGGATTTTGCACAGCAGAAAAAGCAGCATAAGCAAACTCTTCATATTAGTACAGAAATGCTCATAGGATAATAATCCTGCTTGGGTTTTATGTACCAGACTACACAGACATATAGGAAAAATGTATCTTCATTACAAAGGTTTTATCATCTAAGTTTTCAGTGCTACTGCCTAATTTATTCACGAACACGTTCAAGCTCTCCTTTAGTGAAGAACATTGGATTTTTCTTTGCTAAGACGGTGAACTGGCCTCAGATAATATAGCACGTACATATTGCTAAAAGACTAGATTTCGCAGAATCACAGAATAGTTGAGGTTGGCAGATACCTCTGGAGACCATCTAGTCCAACCCCCTGCTCAAGCAGAGTGGTCTAGAGCATGTTGCACAGGATCACATCCAGGCAGGTTTTGAATATCTCCAGAGAAGACCACAACCCCTCTGGGCAATCTATTCCAGTGCTCTCACAGTCACTCTCACAGTCAGTAAGTTTTTCCTCAAATTCAGGTGGAATTTCCTGTGCTTCAGTTTATGTTGGTTGCCTCTTCTGCTGTTGGGTACCACTGAAAATAGCCTGGCCGTATCTCTCTTGTACTGAGGAATCCAGAGTTGTATTCCAGATGCACAGAACAGCACTCCAGATGTGGCCTCACCAGGATAGAATGGAGGAAGAAGATCCCCTCCCTTCACCTTCTGGCAGCTTCCTGCTGCAGCCCAGGATACCACAAGCCTTCTTGGCCACAACGGCCCATCGTTGAATTATGGTTAACTTGTCATCCAGGACTTTCACGTCCTCCTCCACAGAGCTGTTCTCCAGCAGCTCAACCCCCAGCCTGTACTAGTACTTGGCGTTATTCCTCCCAGGATGCAGCACTTGCCTTTGCTGAACTTCACACGGCTCCTCTCTGCCCACCTCTCCAACCTGTCCAGGTCTCTCTGGACGGCAGCACAGCCCTCTGCTGTGTTGGCAACTCCCAGCAACCTTGCTGAGGATGCACTCTGTCCCTTCATCCATGCCATTGATTAAAAAGCTGAATACTCAACGCCATCCCCAGGCGACACCACTAGCTATTGGCCTCCAACTAGGTTCTGTACCACTGATCACAATCCTCTGAGCTCCTCAGTTCAGCGAGTTCTCAATCCACCAACCGTCCACTCATGTAACCCATAATTCCTGAGTTTGCCTTTGAGGATGTTATGGGAGACGGCATCAAAAGCCTGGCTGAAGTCAAAATAGACAACATCCACGGCTCTCTCACATCCATCCAACCAGTCATCTCATCATAGAAGGCTATCAGATTGGTTAAACACCACTTCCCCTTGGTGAATCCATGCTGAATACTCCTGATCTTCTTCTTTTCTTTGACATACCTAGAGAGGGCCTCTAGGATGAACTGCTCCATTACTCTTTGTGAGAGGGAGGTGAGACTGGCAGGCTGTACTTTCTTGGCTCCTCTTTCTTGCCCTTTTTGAAGACTGGAGTGACACTGGCCTTCTTCCAGTTCTCCAGCACCTCTCGAAGATTAGGACCTTTCAAAGATGATGGAGAGTGGCTTAGCAATAATGCTCACCACTTCCCTCAGCACCCATGGGTGCATACCTTCAGGGTCCAGGGTGGAGGACGCCTAGTTTGCCTAAGTAACCTCTAACATAATCCTCCTTGGCCAAGAGAAAGTCTTGTTTTCTCCAGACTTTCACTCTTGTGTCTTGTCTCAAGGGTTTGGGACAAGAGGACTCGCCTTGTCAGTAAAGACTGAAGCAAAAAAGGCATTCATTAACTCTGCCTTCTTTATAGCCTTCGTCACCAAGGCATCCACCTCATTCAGTGGCAGGCTCATATTTTGCTGCTTACACTTGGGATTTCACTTTGGGATTTTATTGCCTTGCATGAAAACAGAGCATTCAGAAGTAGCCACCATTTGTTCACTAAAATACTGTATACAGTAATGTAGACAGCAAAGACATGATGAGAGCATCATCTCCTTGATATAGGAAACTATAAGGAATTCTCTCCTAGGAGCAGGGAGTGTTTTGTGCACGAAAACCTGGAAACAAAATAGCATATCACTTCATCGTATTGGAAACTTAGCAATGACAGGCAGAGCAAGAACAAACAGAGCATCTGATTTAATTTTCCCATTCTTTTTCCCTGTATCCCAGGTAAACTGCAGTTCCTAAGACATCTGGGAGGTTGTGAATCAACGCAGATAATCTCACCCTTTGCATGTGTAGGCACGTTCTCAGTAACAGAGTGGGGAATCAGTGCAAATGAATCCATTGATCCCTTTCACAATTCAGTCACAAACCAATTTAGCGCAAGATTTATGTGATGTCAAGAGCAGCGGTTGTAGCTTGGGCAGTGATATAATTAAGGATGTTTTAAGTGTTGGCGGGCGGGGGAGAGGAGGCGGGAATGAAAGGATAGTGTTCCTCTTAACAAACAGTAAAAAGGCATCGATGGAGCAATAATGCTTTTATTGTCTGCATAGTTCCAGTGACCTGATTGTTTTAGCCATAAATGGCCTTTAAGCTCTAGTAGTTTACAGTAAAACCAATCATTACCGCAATGGCCCATGTCATCCTTAGAAACAGACAAGGAGTTCTGTCTTCCTTTCAAATTGGCCACAGGCAAACAACCCCCACACATGATGCAGTATGGAATCTGTAGCTTTAATTAGGCCAGAGACCAAAGAAAATCCAAGCCAGCCACACTGTAAGGAGATGTAGGATCCTGAGCAAAAGGAACAGCTTTCTAAGCAACCCAGCAGACAGTTTGTCATCAGCGGGAGGTGACACCCTGGAAAAAAGCTATGACATAATAGGAAAGGCTGTTGTTAATCAGTGTGTAACGACTTATCCATGCAGCACATTTTTACTTGCCCCCTCACTTAGCTCTGTAGAAGTGACATCTTCAGATATACTTTATACTTTTGGCTACTGCATGAAAACAATTTCACTACAATAAGAAGGGATACAGCCTCTTTCTGTTCACTTCTTTGGTAGTCCAAAAGTCCCACATTTTTCCTACAAAGTTAACCTTGTTTAGAGCCCAAATTTGGACCAACTGAAACTCTTTGGTCCTTAATGTCATCATTCAGGAACCTCTCCAGAATCTTGCCTGAAGGCAGCGAAAGAAGAGTGGGATTCACTATCCATGCTGTACTTTCAAACACCTACTGCTCAGATACTTCCGCATTTTAAGTAGATCTACAATTTTTCACTTAATCGACTAATAGTTAGTTGCATTTAGGAAACATTAGAAAATAAATCTTAATAAAATATCACTTCTGAAAAGAATATACTTCTACTCAGGTAATGGTTTTGCACAGCCTTTTCAAAAGGCTTGATAAAAACTGAAGAGGTCTAGGTGGATCATAGAAAATAAATATTTCATTCAACAGTCGAGATATTCACACTCAAATTTTACCAACTTCTTTGTTGAAGAAACAACTAACACAACTCTCTATCACACAAAGAGTTAAAAATCTCTTTGTCACGGGTAGTCAAAAAGTTAATTTTGCTAACAATGTTTAAATATGCTTTTTTGAGGCAGAACTTTTTCAGACCTTCTCAAGGTCAATTACTTGCATAAAGATGAGAAAAAAATAAACAATTGTCTTTTCTAAATAATTGCAGAATACATCAAAGAAAACACTGCTGTTTTTTCTCCTCAAAAGTTTAAGTAATTTCTTTACAAAATCTTACTGAAAAAAGGCTCTGATATGAACAGCAATTACCTATCTACTTAAATGAAGATAGATATGGAAAATTGAAACACAACCTGTATATTATACAACCAGTATTTCTTTTCCCTTACTCTTCTGAAGTCTCTAAATCTTCACAAATTATACTTGAAAATAAGACTTGCAGCAGAATATATCACAGGAAACACTTCCATTCCTGAGATACTTAAGCCTTGTTTTGGTATATATCTTTTTTCTTTGCTTTTCTGTTGCTGTTTTGTTTGCAAGATACTCTAAAAAACAACCATCTGTAAAGTAACATTCTTCTATCAATGGATGAAAAGCTTAATTTTTCTGTGGGAAGAAAAAAAAATGTGTAGGAGCTAAGTTTCAAGAGCTTTTAGCAAAGCATGTGCCAGATTTAGAGCCAAGTGAAACTGAGCTGCCTTTATAGACTCATCCTCACTTAAAGCGTACAAAGCTCACAAAAATAGAAAAATTACGTCATATTCTGCTGCGTCATTCCCTCACTAGTATCCGCATTTTCATATCTACATGTCCATGAAAAATGGCATATTTGAGATGAAAACACAGTCATTATTCACAAGGCATCTTGTCAGGTTAAATGCATACCCTTCTCTTCCATAACTGTACCATAATGGTACTAAAGTATTATAACTAGTAATAGTAAGGAAATTGCAACCTGGCAGAAATGATTTCTAACTTGATAACACCCTTCCAAGAGGCATCTATAACACTACAGGCCTTATGCTTATGCCTGGGAGAGCTGCACACTATGCTTGTCCATTTTCTAGCACGCTTTGGTTAACATTTGAAACAGAGCAACTTCCTCATTAATCTCCATACAAGCTAAGCAATTCCCATAAAACGTATGATTTATGGAGGGGTTTTAAAACTCTATTCAGAGCAGTGCTATCTGTGCTTATTTGTCACATAAGCATGCTGCACACAGGCGGTCAAATTCCAGTCTCATTTGAAGAGAACCTAAGATTTAACGCCCAATATGTCTGTTGCACTGAATTATCACCGAGCATAACAGGAGAGCCGGGAGATCTGTCAGGAACCATAATCACTTCCTTGACGCTAAGGATTCATTTGCATCGTGCTGTTATTCCGCAGGGAGGAGGCTGGTGCCTGCGGCCGGCATGTCCCACCCCACTGGCATGCCGGGAGCTGCGTCCGGACCCGGCCCAAGTTGGAGAAGGGACCGGCAGCGCCAGCCGTGCATCTGCGGAGAGCTCATTGAGACAGCTCTCCAGAAGGAGGATTTTCTCATCTAGCCACTCTATTTCCCCTCTGACCCCCTGAGCCAGTGAAAGAGGCTGGAAGGCAACCAAATACCTGTCTCCAGAGATGTGTTGGCCTTCGAAGTAGCATCACCGCATTAAAGATGTTAATGGATTTTTTCCCACATGTCTTTTTAATTTCCATAATGCTTTAACACCTGGAAGTACAAAGCTATTATGCTGAAATAAGCTACACTTATTTTACTTGTGGAAGTGTGTAATTAGTTTATTATACTGCAGAGCCTTGCTTGTAAGTTCTAGGATTTTTTAATAAAAGACAAAGGTAAGTCATATTTGCTTGACTGACATACATTGCATCCATTTTTTCAAAAGGTAATATTCAGCCTGCATTGTAGCATACAAACCACTCTGCAACAGTTACACAAAGGGTTTTTTTAATAATGCTTACACTTTCATAGCTTTATCAGGAACCATAACAAACTCACATGTTGCATCCAAAAACAATCCATTTCTCTGAATCCCCGATTTAAAGGTGACACAAAGTCCCATGCAATAAATAATAACATCAGCAAACCAAACAGATCAAACATAGGAATACCTACATAATTATTCACATTGGCTGTATTTTATTCCTGTAAATTTATATTTTAGGAGAAGCCAGAACAGAGAGAAACAGTTTACTCTCCCTGCTAAAGTCAATATTAATTTTAACACTGCTAACTATGGTTAAAATCTGAGAAATATCTCAAACCAGATTGTGTTTTCTCTACCTTAAGCATTGCAGAGACACATAAGCTCCAGCAGAACATGCAAAATAAAGCTCAGGAGACAAAGGTGGTCCCATGTGGGAAAAAAAAAAAAAGAGAGAGATTCTCAAATATTTCTTCTTACTGTTTCAAAAATAAGGTAGTTCATTCATTCACTAGTGAATTGTATTTAATCTGACTTCCCTCCTGATGCTCTTCCTGCCGTGTGCCCCTTTCCCAAGGCTCCGAATTACTCAGTTGATGTTTCACAAGCACCAGTTTTACAGATAAAAATCTCTGCTCTTCTCTCCTCTCCCTTTATGTGCAATATAATTTTTCAAGACCAAATGTTTCTGTGATTAGCATTACCTGAGCTACAGAAACCTACTATGATCTTTCAAAGTCCGGGCTCTCAAACACAAATCCCACTGAAATGAAGAGACTGGAGCCCTGGTTGGGTGCTCCGTGCCATGACCCAGGAGAATTTGCTACCTTCTGATCTCTCACATCCAAGTTCTTTACGCAGGAAAATACACTGAGAAGTCCTTTGTCTACCAGCAACGCTGGGTATGCACGTTAACAATTTTGTCAAAGGCTCTGAGGCAGATGCCTCTTGGGACTAGATATTTTTTTGCTTCATGGCTGAATTCTGTTTTCAGAATACGTATCAGCGCTAGTTTTCTTGTTCTCATTTATGTGAGTATATCTAAGGTTTTATCACATGGAATTAAAAAAATCCTTTTAAAGCTACATCAGAGGAGAAATGCATGTATTATACTTCTTGAATAGAAAGATGCGCTAAAACCATATGAGCTATATTGCCATTTCATAAAGCCTGGATCATTTATTAATGTCCTATGTTATTCTAGATTAATAAAAATGTAGTTTTGTTGATTTAGTCTCAAACATGGTTATGCAACCATCATTACATCATCTGCTTTCCAGAACATAATGGCCTTTTAGTCACAGACGTGCTGTCCACAGATTTAACACAACAGTATGTCTTCTAATGTATGAGTGCTCTGCTAATGCCCCTTTCAGAACACTGTGGCTGCCTCACACCAGACATCTAGACACATTGCTTCATTTTTAAACACCCCGTAACCTAGGGAAGTTTCTCAAAAATACAGAGAAAATACCTAAGCTAACACAACGTCAGTTGGAAGCAGCCCACAGAGAGGAAAAGTGTGTTATTTTATCCATACTTTTACAGTCAGTAATAAAACTCTGAAGGATATGGCGAAGCAAAGAGTAGTCTTTTGCACCAGAGTTCCTCCAAACTGCCAGCAAGGACAGAGAAAAGAGAGGTTCCAGGGAGGTAAACACATCCAAAATGTCAGCAAATCTCTGAGCTTTTTCAAGAGTCCTCATTCTGCACTTGCTCACGCTGGAAGTAATGCTTCCCTAAAGAGGTTACCCACATTGAGCATCTGGATTGGCTAACAACCCCCTTTCCCCCCAAGTTAATGTTCCCAACACACACACACCTGTACGTGGGTCCCACTTGGGTCCCCCTGCCACAGTAAGGCAGCAGTGGGCCTTTGCCCTTCCCACTTCTGCGCGTGTGCACAAGGATCCCGAATGAGCCATTCGGGAGCTATTTTTGTATTGAATCATGAGACTGCTCTCCGCCTCCTTGTGGCCCTGTGTGGGTGTGTTTTCAGCCTGCCAATACAACAAATTAAAACATTTCTGATTGCACATGCTTTCTTCACTCTGTTCTGGGCGCTGCTATCTGTAACCTGCTAACTTATCCTGCTAATATAAGAGAGTTCAGATAGAAATATGAAATTTACTGGAGCAGAAGCACCCAGGCCCCATATCTCAGTGGTGACAGGCCTGACCAGGAGCATCAGGCGGGATGGATGAAAAGTTGAAACAGAAGTTGCAAACTGAAATCACTTGAGGTTCGCTGAGGTGGTTCTTCACTGCTACTTCTGGAACAGGAATTGGGAGACATCAAATGATGTCAAATCAAATGAGTAGTGAGGGAATGGAATCAAAAGGAGCTTTTTGTTTGCTTGCTTGTTTGTTTGTTTCATAAAAATAGATAATTAGGCCAGGCAATTCTCTCTCACTGGATTTTGTGTCTATTAAGAAACCATATGGTTCAAAAGAAGGCCGGACAAGGTTATGGAAAAAGGTCAGTAGCTACAGAGAAATTGCCTTAAGTCTCTATATGTTTGCTGCCAGAGACAGAGCATTTAAACCAATGAATTATATGGTGATCACTTTCAGCAATTCTTCAGCTGCTCTCAGGCAAGATATTTCTTATCCCACTTATTAAGGCATAGGTCATTATAATATGTACATGTTGTTTTGGCAGTCATGATAGACCTTTCCCTCTGGCTGTGCCCCTGAGTTTTGGTAGTTTCTGGCTAGTGCATGAAGTAAGCTACCATTTCTGGTAGGCAACAGAAACTTCATGCCCAAATTCCCTGTACACTGAAATGAAAATGTACTTGTTAGTGTTTGTACATAGAGACGTGCTGCCAAGTGCATCAGCAGTTGTTTGAGTCACAGCGTCTGTTGAGTTTCTGAATCATGCTCCTAACCTTGAATGTAGTAAGATACTGGAACCAGCTTCTGATCTCTGCCTCATCTATTATATATTTGCATACCGCATAGAATATAACATATGGGACAGTAATAAGTCGTGCTCCTCTTCCTACGCAAGAGACCTGGACTGGTAAGTTCCTTCACAAGTGCTGTCAGGTATGCTGGCATATCCTGGTCCCTCAGTACAAAGGCAGTGTTAAAAGAGGCTGAAGGTTGAATCTCTGAATTTCATCATTCACTGGGCATATCTCAGATGCTTGTTTAAATGTAGATCAAACAGACCAACAGGTCCACTAATACTTCATCTGCGCCCAGCAGATTCAGGGACTTTATGAGCTAAAAGTCACATTTGTGTCTCTAGGTACAAAAAATGCTCATTGAGAGATCTGACATTTTTATCCATCCTTTTCATTTTTTTTTTTTAATGCACTTACTTACACTTTTACTCTTGAAAACCAGATCAAAATGAAGACCAAATCAAAATAAAATAAAGTAAAATAAAATGTTGTACAATAAAAGGTCATGGCAAAGAGTTAAACAATTCAATTGCACAAGAATATGAAAATGTAACATCCTTGCTCTGGTATCAGAACTCCTGGCTTTCATCAGGTGCTCTGTTGGTTGTATTCTATGGAGACACAACTCATGCAACTCATGCAAAGGGACTATGTAGCATCTCTCGGCTCTGCATGCCTCCCCATGTCTTGTTCTCAGCAGAACAGTGTATCTGACAGTCATGCTCAGTCTTCCTTCTGTACCAGAGCAATGCCCAACATGGTTCTAAAGACAGGACTGAGGTCATGGATTTAATCAGTATTATCCCTCTCTGACCTGGTGAAAATTAACAGGACATCCACAGGGAAAATGGAAAGCTTGATCATTTCCTATATGTTAGTCATATATTGCTAACTGGTGTCATTGAGAAAGAACCCATCATTAGAGCGTGTTGTTGTCTGCAAGAACAGGTGTAAGGTGAAGCCACAGCACGCTCAGTCTACACTCCAGCTGGCTGCCTGAGGCAAACCAAAATTGAACATGTGAATTTCCTATGAATAAAATATACTCATAAGTGTTATTTTGTTCTGAGAGTTGTCACTTGCTATTTGATGCGGTGAAGGCAAACAGCACAGTTGTGGACAACAGTGTAACCTGTAGTACATCAATACAAGCTTTTAAAGGTATTACCATAGGATGAAAGAGCACAGAAATTTCTTCCTTTTAAAATGTTTGGCCTGTGAACTTACTCCTTAGCTCACATAACATTTTAAAGCATGAATAGCATTGGTCACATTTAAAAAATTGTCTAAACAAGGCTAAAGCTAAAGTGTTAGATTTAGATATTGTCTTTTCAGGATTAAAATATTCCCTCCGACTTAATCCCTTTACTGAAAAGGATGATCTCTGAATTAGTGTGCCATTGAGATATGTGAGTAATTCTGTAGCTATAGAAGTAATTTCTAACCTTTCACTTTAAGGACTTGGGCCGCACAAGGTGTTATCCCATGTCTACACAGAATTCCTTTTTACATCATTATACAGAGAGCAAACAGACAGATAAATTTTCCTGACAGTTAAGTGCAAAGAGATCTCTGTGTGAAAACCTTTTTGTGCAAATTCTGCTTATTCATTTAAATGCAAAAGGACCATGAGATAATTCCATTTACCTATGTTCCCATTTTATAGACTCCTTCAGGAATTTGTTCATTCAAATCAAAAATTCAAGTCTGATCCTTCTATAATTGTGTTATCTTTGAACTATTTTTAAGAGGTTTTCTTTCTTTATGTGCTATGAATAATTCCAGCATTCAGAGAGTTTGCAGCTGTTCAAGTTGCTCATCGCTGAGTAGGTTTGCCAAGATTTAGACGCACACATGTGCATGCATGCAGACACACACACAAGTAAACCCTTGAGAAGTGGTAAAATATAGAAAACCTAATCAGTGTAAAAATCTACTCCCGAAGAGTAAACACTGTCAAGTTCAGTATGCCAAATTAACAACTTTGGTATTTTAAGCAAATAATGAATCCAGAAGAAACAAACAAAAAATCTGAGCATTTAGAAAGTTAGCTCCAATGATCTGCTCTCTCCAAGACTTGCTGGCACTCTGTCCTATCCCTCCATGTCTAACATGAGGTAACACTCCTTCCCACAACTGTTGGAGACCATGGAGAAATCCCATTTACAGGAGCCAAGCAGCAGAATGGAAAAGGTGGAAGTAGGGATGCTTTCCAGCAAAGGAGATGTCAGCAGTTTAGAGGCAACAACATGCAGAAAGCAGCCAACAGGTTTTCTGTCATCTACTACTCAACTGAGAAACTCCAGGCTCAGACTTCAGACCAGGTTTTGCTTCCTCTCAGTTAGCTGCTTTTTCCAGCTCATGCCTTCATTTACCTTTCCAGTTTCTTCTACCCTACATTTTCGTTTCTCATTCTACCTCTTAATATTCTTATATGCAAATGTTTTTTCTTTCCTGCTACCATACCACCTACTTTCCTGTCATCTGAGAAGAATAAAGCCTAAAGACTATAAAGTTTGACAGATTTAAATTTAAAATAACAAAGACTTCAAATTCTGAAAACTGAAATCAGAAAACACGTTAAAATTTCAAGCTCAGAAACGGAATTCCAGTTTAGCCTCTATCCCATCTTGTATTTGTCAAGGACAAGACCCAGTTACAGAAGGATGCATCAAAACCTCCAACTGCAAAATAAAACAGGGTCTCCCTAGCTCCCAAAAAGCTTAATGATTCAGATGGGCAAAATATTTGCAATTGTCTAATAAAAATATTAATCCACTGATGTTAGTGTTGGGCCATCATTACAAAATGACCAGCTTGGGAGAAGCTGCAAAATAATGCTGCACTACTTAGCTGAAGAGTAAGTTTTTCTCTGAGAGCCACAAACTGAAAATGTAATCTTGGTTTTGCTGAAACTAGAAAGATAATATCTTGTAAGGGATTGCTTGCTACTGTGTAATCATTTGGACAATTGTTATTGCTTACTACTCAGGAACAAACTATACTACATTTTTACTGAAAGTTAATTTGATGAGAAATTCTGACTAGCCACTCCCACGACATATGCAATAAATGATCTTGTAAAAGCATGCTAAAGAAAAAAAAATGACATAAAAGTATAAGTATCATAACTCTTTATTTTCTTTATTCTTATTAAGTGACCTCATCACCTTGTTTCAGACAAGAAGCTTTTTTTAATGAAGTCAGCAACGTGTTCAGCACAAAGTATTTCAAAACCTGGTTGGAGCCTTTGGTGCTCTAGCAGAGCCAGTAAGTAGCTATAATAATTGCCTGTAAAATGTGAAAGTTATGCTCTGTGTGCTTCACTGTTTGAAAGGAAATGTGTACCTTGAACTTTCATGAAGGAGAAGTGTTTAGTGTCCTAATCAGCCTGTAGCCAGAAGGGAAAGGGAAGCCATAACTCCTCATAAAACCCTCAAGTTGGGGTTTGAAACTCAGGAATGCCCAGAATGGATCTCCTTCATTCTGGGCTGCTTTGCCCGGACAGGGTCTAAATGCCATTTCAGAGCCACACTGCCACACTATGCTGCTGCCACACATCCGTCACTAGGTCAGTAAAGACAGGTCCAACCATGTTTTGCTGACAGTCTCTGAACGACCCTTAGCAGATGTCTGTTTTACTTTGCGAAGGGGCTGAGGGGACAAAATCCCACCTTCCTCACTTACACAAAACCCTCCATTTTAAGGCAACAGTGATTTACGTGAGTAAAGTCAGTGGGATCTAAGCCTCGGCACTTGGTTTGCTGAGCATCTGAACTACTGTGATAAACATTTCACAAAGATGCTCTGGACTATGGAAATTGCCTCCATTCTGTAATATTTTCTTCTACTACTTTATACAGACTTGCACATATTTACTTTTCAGAAATCCAAGAGGGGAGATATCTGTTTTAATCTGTAGATTAAAAAAAAAAAACAACTATCTTGTATGTTATATTTTAGCAGGCTACTGCAAACTGTTTTTCATAGGTCACTGCCTTTGAATCCTGTAAGTGTTCTGCACAGGTACTGACTTACATCACCTATTTCAATAATACCTCGTAAAGTAACTAAGATACAAGCTGTTAAAACAAGCAGCAAAATACCAGGTGCCTTGAAAACCAAGCATATTAAATATTCAGACCACAGAGGCCATTCACCCATCCATTTAAAGAGCGTGACAACAGGGACTAGGATTATTTTAGTACCATTCTGGTACACACTGTTATCTTCTATTGCACTTCTCTGACCCAGATACTTTCGGCATCGTTCTTAATGGGAAAGCTCTTGGAAACAGCCAGAAGAGGTCCTCATTCATACAGTGATGTTTCATTAATTTTTGTGCTCTTCCAAATTCAGCTGCAGTTGTTCTGACAAATGACTTCTCAGGACTTTAGGGAAGGAAGATGGAGCTGAACAGCATGATAGTATATTCCATATCAAGGAATATTTAAGAACTTCAAAAACTTTACTGACACATAAAATTTGACAGGAGAAGTCTGCGGGAGGGATAAGTAAAATTTTCCTGCTGCAGTGAATTAGCTTAATTGCTCCTTGTTCTTAAGCACTTGAAGAAAGCAGAGTAACGTGGCTGTTAGTGAGAGGGAGATTACACGAGTAAAAGGCAGGAGATCCTATGCAGGAGCAGCAAACACAGAGAAATGCACACAGAGAAAAGCATCCTGAACTCTGTACCAGCATTGAGCTCTAGTTGTTACTACTGTGTGCAAAAGGGGGACAATTTTGCAAAAAAGCATCAATATTCTGTAGATTATTTTTCTGTGGGAAAAATAAATTCAAACTCGGTAGTTTGAATCAAACAATCAAACAACATGAACAATTTAGAACAAAATAAAATAAAAATAAACCCTATGATAACATGCAATTCTTGAGGGCACACATTTCATTTTCCACATGCAATTTCAGTCAATTCATCTTGAAAAGGCTAGACTTTCATTACGGTCAGGGAAAAGTAACAGAAATTACCAGAGACATGGAATATACAATCTGTATGAAAGATAGTATTGCCCACTTAGATAGGCATGGAGACTAACAAAATCTAGGTATGAAGCACAGTGTATTTTTTTTTCCTAATTCATATCTCCTATATCTAGTGGAATATTATCATGTATTATCATGTAATCAAACAAAGGAAAATTATTAGGTTTTAAGTGCAGCAGATAAGTCAGGTTTGGTACATAATAATGTCAAACAACACTGTTGACACCAAACTCATAAAAGAGTTCCAACAGCCTCATGGAAAATAGACCCCTCCATGCTATTTGGTGACAATATTCCAAAAACAATTCAGGCATTCCCTAATAGCCGTTTCCTGGAACGCGGTGGGATTGCAGGATTCATTGCAGGATTCATTGCTTTTTCTCAAGCCCTTCCCAAGCATCTTCCCTTAAGCATCACTGGACAGGATGCACGGCTGGGCAGGCCTCTGGTCTGATGCAATACAACAGTATCTGCATTCGTGTCTTTATTACCGAGCAAATGACTGTTGTTCGAGCAATCTGTTAACGGAGCAGCTGAAGGGCTGAAGGGCTATGAAGGTGGTAGCACTTCTCTGCATGGAGCTTCTCTCTAGCAGGTTCTCATTACCTATAAAACTGTAAATAACAAGTCACAAAACAGCATTTAAAGTATGAGAAGCAAAAAAAACAGTGATGAAATTGTGGCTCTTTCACAGATATTTCAGAAGCTGATTTTGTTCAGCGAATTTGGCATCTTGCAGCCTTCTGCCAAATAAAATCAGAGAAGATGACAGAAAAATCAGCAGCATTCTTCAGGGTTTTCTATGGATTTTTTAGCATCCAAACATATTTCTAATGATTGATTATTCACATTGCTTCAAAATGTAGTAAAAAAAGGATTTCCTTCTATTAATATTTGATAGGAAGAGCACTTAACCATTCACACTGTATCAGGGGAGGGGAGATCTGATTTCAAGCTTATTTCACAACATTCCTAGTGTTAATTAATAACATCTGAGCCCCAAAATAATGATCCATCCTGCCAGACACTTGCATCTGTTTATAAACATAACTGCTAGAATATATTCATGTATTGTACAAGCATATACAGCCTGAACACATTGTATATTTCAACAACAGGAGGAAACACAACAGTACGCAGTCTGAAAAAGACCTCTTTTTTTAGATGCATGAATCCAACAGACCATCAATGGGCAAAGACCCAACATGTTAAGGGTAAACTGAGATTCCTAACAATCCTGGATTTGGTATATTTTTTAATATCTAAGCCAGTAAAAATATATTTTTTTCTGGTGATTATATTCTCAGATTCATTTAAAGTCCAGCCCATTTTTTGCCTCTACTGAAAATATATTAATCCCAAACCTACCTATTTCTGTTCATTAGGTACCTACCACAGTTTTCCTTTGCTTACCTAGTTCTTGCTCTAGTATATTTAAATACTACCACTAAAATCAGGACTTCTACCTGTTCACTGGCTCACATTGAGGTCATTTTTGATTTTTTTTTCAGTGATTTTTTCTCATCACTCTTATGAATTCAAATTTCTCATTTGCTACTTTCAATCGACCACATAAATCTTTCCAGATCTCTACTCTTACTACTTACCCCTGACATATAACAAGAGAGCAAACTTAGGAAAGGTTTTTCTAAAGAATGACCAGCTATCCTCTTGCCAAAGCCGTACATGAAAATTGTGGAGCTCCCTTGATAGGCCGGCTCACTTCCAGCTTGAACTGAGATGAATCTTCCCCTATCATCTACTCAACTGAATATTCATTTCTTTAAGTTAGTACTAATCTTTACAAATGTTCAAGGCAGAGTGCAGAGGGGTGTTGTTGCTTCTGAAAATTCAGATAAGAACTACAAACACCTCTGTGCACAGAGAGGCAGGCTTGGCTGTCACTGATACCTACCATTGCCCTTCTGATGTTCTCCAAAATCTTTGCAGACCATGGTAGATTGCATATCCCCCTCACCAAAAAAAAAAAAAAAAAAAAAAAAAAAACCACCACAAAAAAAAACACCATCTAATAATATTCTACAAAGATTTTAATGCAAATTTTGAAATCTGTTTTAGAGGGGGAAAAAAAGCAATGCAATATGTGAAATTATTAAATAAGATACTTAAAAACTAGTTCCTTGAGTTCAGAAAACTATAAAGCTTAAGTATATTTTAACATTAAGAATTACTTCCTGAAGTCAATTTGAGTCAATTTGAGCAGAAGCATATCATGAGAAGGGGAATCCAAAACCTGTGGAGATTTTATTCAGTTTGGCAAACTCAAGCTGAAAATCACCTAAATGCTACAATCCACATCACTTGTTACATAAATGAACAAGTAATGGCCATTCACCACCTGATTTCTTCCTGATAACTTGCTTTTGTTTAATTCTTGCTGTACAACAAATCAGTATTTAATTAGCTGCTCACTCTGTAGGATTTATTATATGTGTATATATATATAGGTATACCACAAAAAATAGTTATATTGCACAGCTAGTTCATATGCCTTATATTTAAAAGACAAACCATCTAAAAACAAGATTCTAGTTTAATGAAAACTAAAGCCAAGTGTCAGGGTTTAAGCATGCAGAAAACTTTACTCATACACCTCAGATCAGGTAGCAGTGAGGCAAGAACCAATTGTATTTTGAAATAACAAGAGAAACAGTGTTATACAGGAAAGTGAGCTAGCATTTGGATAAATTACTCTCATAACTTTATACTGCAGTATACAATTATAACTTCAGTTTACAATTAGGTAAACGGCCAAAAAAGAATCTGAACATCACTTTCAGAGTTTGATATCTTCCAAAAAGCTCTAACATTGTACTTCAAAAGAACAAGGATTGTTTTAAGGCAGGATGTGCTGTTTTGTTTGTTTATTTGTTAGAGGGAAACAAAAAGATGGAAAATTCAAGTAACTGCTGTAGAAAAGGTTTCCTCATCATCTGTAAGAGCTTTGGAATCTCATTTTGACAAGACAGTAATTCTGTGCAAGCAAACATCATGTTGTGGAAAGAAGGAAAGCAAGAAAATGCAAAAGTTGTGTCATACCATTTCCCTGTGGTACTGGATGTTTTTGCTGTCAATTTAGATTTCATCACACTTTTCTAAATCACCTGCTTAAAATGAGAAAGTGTGATGGTCATAAAGACAGAAGTGTTTTTGCATGTTGGCATGTGTTCAGTTTCTATGAGGATGTTTCACCCTTTGGAACAAATCCATCTATTATTTGCAGCTGTTTCTCATGTATTGCAACTTTTTAGTCTGATAATACAACATTACTACTCTTCAAGTTTGTTTTATTTTTAATGTGAAAATGACTACTTAAAATATTTGAATATTACTTATGCTATAGGAACAACACTTAAAGAGCATTTAAGAGAGTGTGGGTGAGTGTTTTACTTTAGCTAATATTATGTTTTTAGCTTATGCATGTTTTGATGTACTCATTCAGGATTTTTAAGACACTCATTGATTAAAAAAAAAACCCACAAACTGCATCTTACTGGCTCCCACGACAGCTTGGATAGAACAAGTATTGTTTAAAGGAGATAATAAACAATGCAAAATAGTTCAGAAGGCTGCACTTAAACTCCCAAAATAAAGAATTTCAGTTTTTATGTTGATTGGAGGGATGAACTGTACCCAAAATAGGCTGCACTGTGAAGCAGAACCTGCACTGGTGCAGAGCAATCACACCGTTCACATCTTATATCCTCAGGCTACAGACTTCTGAATAATGCTAATTTGTAAGGCATTTATTTCTTTGACATGGAGGTAGCATGGACTGAAGTCTTGAGTACTTCTCAGCGATTCTTTTCTAGTGATTTCTAAAATTCACTGAATTGAGTGGCATTTCAACAGATCCATTGCTCTTTATGTATTAAGACGAAAATCAGAAATACCTATGGTGGGGAAAAAAGATTTTTTCTTAAATCTTTAGAAAGTTTTTTCAACTTTTATTCTGCTCTTTTCAGGATCACAGATTATATTCCTCATCAAAAGAGGATGCTCCTTAAACTGTCCTCCGCAGCTATTCCTCTGCTCTGTTCTTAAATATTCTCTTATCAAAGATTCCACCATCTCCCTCAGCACATCCTATGCCTAGTTGCTTAGCTGTCCTTTTTGACATAAAATATTTCCTGAAGTCTAAGCCTAATTTTCCTTATCACAGTTAAAGCCCATTACTTGTGACCTATTCCCAGCAGACTCGGGAAGCAGCCTATTATTTTCTGTTTGCACAACCTTTTACATACTTGAAGATGTTCTCTTCTGATATCCTCCATTTTTAACAATATTAGTTCCTTAAACTATCCTTAATGAGTTTTTTTTTTTTTTTAAAATTTCTGATCTTCCATATATGACACTGCAAACTCATGTTTAAATTATGGTCCAGTACAATTTCTACCCTTTAGATCCAGTTTTAGTGAACAGTTCCTCCCTAACCATGTCTCTATACAGATGATTTATGCATAGCACTTTACACCGGTCCTTCTTGGATCACATCCCACTTATTTAAGATAAGCACCATACAAAAATAAATAACTGCAAATGCCCCAGAGAGATGGGGAAGGGGACAGAAAAATAAAATCAGTGAAAAAAAAAAAATGATTCAAATAGATACTGACAACTTGGAGACGTGGGCTGAGAAAGAAGCAAGTTGACATTTGATGGGGATGAGCACAACATATAATGCTTAAAAAGGAATAGTCAGCTATAAAATAGAAAACAGGGTGGCTCAATAGCAGCTCTGTCCCATCTTCTATTACATCAAAGATTGCTGCACAGAAGACGGAAAATTATCTATTGTTAGTGTCTGGATAAATCAAGAAGTAATAAGCTTTAACTGCAGCAAAGTCTTAGGTGAGACTTTGGGAGAACAGTAAGTGTAGCGAAGCACTGAACTTGACTCTTTGGTGAGATTATGGAGGCTCCTTCAGCAGAAATCTTCAGGATTAGAAAAATGTCTATTACGAATAACCAATCCAGCAGATAACACCTGCCTTGCAGAAGGAGGATGGATTATGTCCAGATCCTTCCAGTCCCATTCCAGGTATTCCAGTTGCCCCAAACAACCACACCTACTCTGTAGCAGTTAGATATAGGCCATGTCTCCTTGGCTGTTTTGGAGCCAAGGGGACAATATCAGAGACAAAATCAGCAGAGACAATATCAGAAGTTTTATTAAAGGTATCTGTCTATCCCCTATTCCATGAGATCACAGGAGGTAATTAGGTTGGTTTGGTATGATTTCTTCTCTTCAAGACATGCTTTGTGTTCTTGCTAAATGGTTCGCTTATTTGTACTTTTCTGGGTTAAAAAGTTAGGCTGTTTGATTGTGCCATGATTCTCAGTCCTTCTCCCTTCTTGCTTCTCTGCTTCTCTCCTCTTTAAAAAAACATGACTACAGTTTTCCATTCCCATGTTCTGGAGCCCCATCCTCCTTCCGTGCCTTCCTGAAGAAGCAGGGACAGGCTCAGATACCTCATTAAGTATTCTGGGGTGAGTTTCATCAGGCCCAGCCAATTCACAAGCATCTCTAACCTGTTTTTTTTTTCTTTTTTTTTTCTGACGCTAGTTAGAGCACTTACCCATCTGTCACTGATGTTCATTGTGTTAGCCATCTGGCCACGTTTATCCTGGTTACTGAAACAGAAGCAAAAAAGGCACTTAAACACTTCAGTTTTTCCTATATCTGATAAGAGTTTTCCCTTCTCTCCATGACTTGTCCAGCACTTCTTTCTCCTAGTAATGCACATTAAAAATTATTTTTGTTACCTTTCTAGCCTATGCCTGCATTAACTCCCATGAGACTTGGCGTTCTCTATTTAGTACCTGTGTGCCACAATTGTTTGGGTTTTTGTATTTTTTTAATGGACAAAGTAACCAAAACCTTCACTGTCAAATAATAAAATACTAACCCAAATTACATGAGGAAAAAGGAATTTTAGGAAGTTATATGAAACCCAAACACAGCTTTTAGTAAAACAGATTAAGACAGTCTAGGCCAATGTAAAATTATTTTCCATGGCTATTTATTCCTTTGAAAAACAAACAAACAAACAAACAAATATTAGTAATGCACAATGAAACTTAAAAAAAAAATACTACCTCCCCCACACACAATTTTTACTTGACCATTGAACTGAAATACCAGGTATTCATATGCCTCCAGAGGTAGATCATCAGTTCTGAAACCAAGAAGTTATTAGTATAGAAATCAGTTTTCTTTTTCCATGTATAATAATGAGGAAAATTAAATTTGTATTCCAATCCACAAAGAGTTGTTTAATATAGCCACATCAACAGCTGCAAATGCCCTGTTTGAATTAGTAGCCTTCTTAGATTCAGCATAAGGACCTTTTTGGCACATTTGCAACAGCAGTAAGTATTTGGATTCTTTGTCTGTGAGTGGAGAGAGACCCTACTCATTAGCACATGGCAGACACCTAAACCTAATGACATGGCCTTGGAAGTAAGACTTTGTAACACAATACCTTTGACTGTAGTCAGCTGTCAGAAGCTGACATGAAAAAGGACAGTAATATCTCCTGAAACAATGTAAGATATTTAAAAGACAGGACTTAAAGATCTGTGATTCCCTAGCAAAGAAAGGAGAGTCCAGAAAGGAGGCAAATATGAAAAAAGACCCTGCCATTGCAATGGAAAACCAGACAGGCTAAAGGAGCAGTCAGAGGAATAGGAAGGAAAAGAAGTTTGCTGAGTCCATAAATTCACTGGCTCCCAATGCATCTCTTAGCTATAATATTATGTATTCTCTGAAGTGAATTGTGTTTGCCTTTACACCTAAAGACATCTGAAATCTTTGAAGCACGACCGAACCCTTCTAAAACATCTGCTCTTGTTTGCCCACCAGCTACTGTTCTTGATACGAGCATGACTGGTTGCCTCGGTGAAGTGTTAGAAACTCTTGTTACCTGTGGGATTGGGTCTCACCGGTGATCCTCTGGACTGAAATCAATGGACCTTTAAAGTTGCAGGTTCATAAGGTACTCACAGGTTTTCAGAAGCTTGTAATTGAAATGCACTTGAAACTCGCTGTGGAAACACACCAAAATAACACACCATTAGCAATAAGAATAAACTTAGCAGCAAGCCTAAGACCTTTTCTTCTCTATTTTTAAAAAGACTTCGCACGAGATCACAGCCCTGCCCACCTTGCTGCCACTCTTGGGTCCCAGCTCCCTTTACCGCTCCCTGAAACACTAAGGAAGAAGTAATCTTGAAAGGAGCTTTTCCTTCCCTCTGTGCAAATGTCTTATGGCCAAACCTGTGCGTTATGAAAGAAGGTCAGAAATTAGCTCAAGATGGCTATGTTGCTGGAACAGTTTGGCAAAACTGGCAAGAAGATTGACAAATGTGCATTCGTGTCTCAAGCAGCAGCTCTTACTCCATATCTGGTCCAGTTCAGCAGCAGCACAAATGGCCATGACATTCACATAACTTACCCCTTTTCCTGATGGGGAAAGAGGTCTTGGAAGTAGCTGAGGAACTTATCTCCACAGAGAGAACAGAGTTGGAAAGCTGGAGTGTGGCCAAATGTCTCCACCAACCATACTTAATGGTGCCACATGTTGTTGAAGTTGCTGAACAACGCGGTTGTAGAACAAACAATGACCAGCCAGAAGGCACTAATTCACCGATTGATCATATTGCCTTTAGAACGGCTCTTCACCTATTTCTGCTTTAAGTATCCACAAGCCTGCTTGGTGCCACATCTTGTGCCTTCTCCACAAGTCTATGAGGAAGAAGAAATGCTTCCTTCTCACAGCAAGTCTCAGCTATTTCTGAGAGACAGCTCAAAGCTGGGGGTATGAGGAGGACGTTCACTCCTATCAGCCACACTGAGGGTAGAGAAAGGGGAAGGTTCCTACGAAGAACAGTGATTTGTTTTGTCTCTCAATTGTTCTTTCTGTAGGAACTGTCCCTTGAAAGATGTCTGCAGACTTTCCAGGACTGACTTTTTTGTTTGTTTGTTTTGTTTTGGTTTTTTTTTTGTGAAAAATGTTTAGTGTTTAAAAAGTGTCACAGTCCTGCCACAAATAAACATAGGGGCAGACTACCAACAAAGCATCTTCGATACATTAAAAAAAAAAAGAGAAGGCAATTGTAAAACACTTAGCCGGTATGCACGTGCCAGGAGAGCGCAAAGGATGTACATTCTCAGGCAAGGCAAGGCCCAGATTTGTGTCTAAAATATGAGAGAACACAACAGATGTATGTTACGTTGGATAAGTAACATACACATCGAAATCACATTTCTTTGTCTGGTGCAGCAGGGAAGAGTGTCCTTTTCTTCCTGGTAATTAGAGGGTGCAGCAGATGGTGAGGTTTACTGTACTTGGTAAGGTCCATTAAAGGAACCTAGGCTGCCAAGTGATTCTTCATTACAACAAGCCCGTTAACATGTACCTAGGAGCTTTCCTAGGGTTTAGGAAATATCCTCTTTTATAGTAATATCCTTTTAATATCATTGCTCTCATTCCTACTGAATAGTTTTCCTTCTGGCAGATTATATGCACCAGAAAGATTAGTCTAATTACAATAACACCCAGAGGAACCACACTGTATGTACATGGCCAGATACAATCCCTGTCACTACTCCAAAGAGCTCATAAGTTAAGTAGAAGAAAGAAATATTATCATCATTGCATAGATCAAAAACAAAGGCATCTTGTTAGCTACATCAAAGAAAGGCTGTAGCAAAGTGGGGCTATAAACACAGATCTCTTATGCTCACAAAAGTGTTTCATAGCCACCAACCTTTTGCCCTTTTAAGTTTTGTCTTGGGCCACTGCATTTTGGAACATGACTTCCTCAAAAGAGCTATACCCTTCCTTGAGAATATTTTTGTTTTATTCTATTTTTTATTTCATATTTTCTTTCAGCTCTGGCAGATTGCACAGAGGTACACACAGAGATGTGAAATGAACGGTGATTACTTCCTGCCATGTTCGTTGCTTGGGATAAATAAGAATTCATGTCAGGGGGTGAAAAATAATCATTTTCCTCTGTATGTGAGTCACCCAATTTGCTGCAGCATGTATGCTTCCATCCTAAATTGAAAGGGGTTATAAATGAAGAATTTTCAATGTGCCTTCTGTGGCTGCCATATAAGTTCATAGGGTTTCTCGGGAGTGATGGACAGCAGAAATCAACATTAATCTTTCCCCTCCAATACCATCATCAGAGCACTCTGTAAAGAATTTTTTTCCCCATAAATTTGTAAGAGGAAAAGTAATTCCATCCTTCCTTAAAAGGTATGTCAATAATAACTAACATAGCCACCTCAGAGTGAATTCCTTCAAGTCACTTCTCTGCCACATTGCGTGAGAGAACTTTGTTTCAAAACAGAAGTTTTCAGAAGCAGAAATACTGCCACTGCTACAGGGTACTTCTCCAAAGCCATTTCCAGCAGGCAGCTCCCACCACGGCAGCGACTCCTGGGATACAGGACTTGGTGCCTCCTTTTGTTGCTTCCCCAGAAACAGGGCCAGCGCAGACACGTTTCTCACCTGGCCTATGCACAATTTAAATTTCACTTAGTGTAAAGAATCAACACTTTTGGCATCCCACATTTACTTCAAAATGTCTGAATATGGTCTTAAGTGGTCACAAAAGATGTGTGCGATTACGAGCAAGAGAGCTATTGCAAGGACCCATGCATATCTGAGCAATATGCACAAATAATGTCCCTAGTATAATAATTACAAACAAGCATCAAATATTTAAGTGCCAAATACGTGATCAGCATTTCAGCTATCCAACTACACATCCCCACGCGCACGTAAACACATTAAGTGGTCCATTTAATGCAATGGAATATAATGTAATATTACAGAACTAGTTAGTATCTAATTCTAGCTGCTTTACAGTTATGCCAGGCTGGCTACTGTTTTGCAAACAACTTGTTAGTATTATACTGTCCTGATGCCTGAGCAAGGACCCTTAATGATAACTCTGAAACTGAGAGGGACTCACTGCTAAAAAGGTCAGAGAGTCCCTTGACCAACCAGAGAGGCATAAAGGATGAGACAAAACCTGTTGAAAGAATTTCCAAACTAAAGCAACAGAAAAGTTCTTGATCAAAAATGACTTCATATGTAAACACTGAACATATTTTGCACCAACTATAAAGCAGATGAAACCAGTATTACACCATATGCTATCAAAATAGTCTCTGGGATAACTGAGAAAGTATTCCTTGTAAAAGGAATTTGCTCATTTACTTGGCCTATAAGTCAACTTGAGTTGTGGCATTTTCCATATTTCTGTTGATTTTAAGTATGCTATCTGTCCGGAGAGAGTGCCAAATGTTGAGGGCAAGTAGATCACAGTAAACACAGCAAGAACCAAGAACCCCAATAAGCTCCTCACTCAGAGAAGACAAAAATCATCTCTGAAAAAACAGATCAATCCACTAAATAAGCAGATCTTTGCTGGTTCATAAAGAACTTAGATCAAAGGATACTGTTTAAGGAAAAGAGGGAAAAGGAGAGAGAAGAATGTTATTTTTAGTTGCCTTTCTGTATCAAGAAAGGATCAGTCATCTGTTTTGTGGTGATATTCCTACACAGCAATATGCTTTCAGGAAAAGAAGCCTGATGATTGCTGCTTACCTTGCCAAATTAAAGGTAGACTACAGGCAGTCTCGACGGTTAAGAATCTGCCTACTCAGAGCAGCCAGTAGGTGCTCAGAGCCAGCACCTTATGCCTCAATGTTGCTTTTTAAGGTGCTCATGTGACCTCAGCCAAATATCAATCTTCTTAACCACTGAGCCAGTGTGATGTTATGGGAGAACAGGGTATGAGTAGGTAATTAAAAATGAGAAACAGAGGCAAAGCTACAACATATTATAAAAGTATGCCCGCATGCTTCTGGGTAATGGTAAATGTCCCTCTTTCTTTATCTAGGTTTTAATCTCATCTCATCTTTTTGCTTTGTTTTGCTACATTGAAAAAAGAGTTCTTAAATATAAAATAAGGTTTAAAGAACTAGTAACTTCTTACTAGTAATAGTAATCTTATTCTGTACACTGAAAAGTAACGTTCTGAGCTAATGCTGATGTAAAATGAATGATTCAACAGGGAGCAATCAGATCTTAGGCAGCAGCCAGGCACTTCAGAATACTTCAAAGGCTTTTTTTTTGGGTCTTTTGTGCATTTGTTTCACTTGTCTTTCAATCAGGCAATATAACATTTAAGGTAGTGGGATTTGTGGGCGAAGCGGGATGATTCTATGGAAGATTGAAGACTTTGAAATATCAATTGCCCAACCAAAAACCCCAAATTCAGCTGCAATACCTTTTAAGACAAACTCTTTAATATAAGATCATAAAAGTGACCATACTGGGTCAGACTGGGTAAGTTCAACTAGTCCTGTGCTTTCTCTCAGAAGAGCCATGTGAGGGTGCTTGCAGAGGAGCGTAAGAGCAGAGTAAGTATATATGATTTTTCCCACTTAATAGTTTTCCAGCATCCGCCTGTTCTTTGCTCAGGGGAGTGCCAGGCCGTCTGTGATTTCCCGATGTATTTCTTTTTCACAAGCTTGTAGAGTCCCCCTGAGGCCATGCGGAAGCCTCTAGTTTTCTCAGGGACTTTTGGGAAAGACTTTGTCAAGTCTTCCACCTCCCCAGGTTGTCTGCCTTCTGTGAGGAGAGCAACCTCTTTTGAGTTTGTTTGTATTGTGACTCCCGTGACCATCAGATTGCACCTTCACTCAGGAAGCGACAATTAACAGCAGAATTTTTCTGCCCTCTCCACAGCATTTGGTACTCTGTAGACCTTTACCACAACTCCTTTCTTCCAAGTCATCTATTTCCCAGGGTGAGGAATCCAACTTTATTGAGTAATGTATGATATGGAAACCATTATAGACATTTGATCATCTTTACTGCCACCCTCTAAACTTTTCCCATTTCTGCTCTATCCTTTCTGAGATGAGGAGACATTATTTGAGCCACAAGTGAGCCATGGGTTTATATTGAGTCATTATGATGTTCCTGGCTTAGTCTCTGATCCTTTTCTCATATTTCTGAACATTTGAATTGCTTTTTGACTGATACCAAGCACTGAGTTCATGTCTGCACGGAACTATGAGTCATAACCCCAAGATTTCACTTCTGAGTGATGATGGGAACTCACAGCCCATCATTTCATATGCAAAATTAGGATTGTTTTTCCCATGTGCATCACTTCATATTTATCAATTTTGAGTTTCAGTTGCCTCTTATTTAATAAGTGTTCTGCTCTGTATGAGGTATCCATTAGTGTCTTCCAGAATATTCTTATTTGCTACTGTATGTGTTGCTTTGTATTTAAAAAAATTCACGCTTTTCAATAATAATTATGGTAGCAGTTTCCACAATACATTATTAACTTGCCATTTAATTCAATTACAGAATGTGAAATGGCACTTTGTATTTTCAATTAAAGTGCTCCAATCATCAGAAAACAGTAGTGTTCTTATTGCCAAGTACAGCAAGTAATAAAAATTTCTAAAATTGTCTTCACACTCACAGATAATAATAAAATGATACCTGAATCATGTCACATCATTTCAATCCAGAGATATGAGTTTTCTAAGAACTCTTTTAGGCAGGACTACCTGGAATATAAACAATATGGGTTTGATATAGTATTATCTGATATGGAATTAACTGATGTTAATAAGCAGATAATCGAGGATAAGTGTCCATAGGAGGTAAACAATAATAGTGCCTACCTTACTAGATTTTGGACTAAAACTGAAACTTGACTTTCTTTTTGACAAGTTCCTACTCAGAAATTCTAAGACATTTTCACAATATATTTTTGTATTTGGAAAAGTAGCAAATATAATTATCTAAGTCAAAGTGAATCCATGATTCTTTCTCATGTGACAACTTAATAATAAATATTGTTCTCAGGCTAAAATATCCTAGAATGTAAAACAATGAGAAAACCATTAAGAATTTGTGCATATTGGCACACACACACCTTCTGAAGCAGTAGGGAATAAGACACCTCCACAAATACAGGGGGCAATTTTTCAAACAACATGAAAATAATTACCAAAGTGGTGTTTTTTAAAAGCTGGTTTAGCACTTCTAGTGCTGTTATTCATATGCATCCACTTAAAAGGGTGTATTACATCGTGTCAGGGGAAAGACGCATTAATCCGATACTGCCTACATATCATCTTCCAAAAGAACAATATGTAATTAACAGAAAGTTTATCCATTTACTTCAGTTGAGACAGGATGCTATCCCACATAATACTGGAAAGTTTGCAAAGTGATCACTCCAAAATTCTAGTCTACGGAGCTGGCTGATAAAACCATTTATCTTTTGGACGATAGGTTGACATGTTGGCAAGAGAGGTCATGGAATCTCCTTCTCTGGAGATCTTCAAAACCCACTTGGACGCAATCCTATGCCAAGTGCTCTAGGTGACCCTGCATGTGCAGGGAGGTGGAACTAGATGATCTCTAAAGGTCTCTTCCAATCTTACTGATTCTATGATTCTGTGATCTTAAATATAGGTAAAACTACAATTGTGAGAAATTTGCACTTTTCTAAGCAGCACAGTGTGCAGAGAACATACATGCATGTCCTAGGGATAAAATCTACCTGGAATTCCTGGAAGGACAACTTCCCTTTGAACTTTCTTTTGACAAGGAAACTTCAGAGATATTTCTACATCTGAAATTCAGTCATAAGAGTCCACCTGCTGTGTGAATGCTGATGATAAACTATGTTAGTCAGCTTTGCTAGTCACTCCTTGCTTAAAACAGGACTAATAGGAATGATAGGACCAGAAATCAATGCTTGAAAAAGTAAAGGAAAAAAAATAGTTTGTAGCTTCAAGAACCAGAGGAATCTTCTAGAGAAGGAAACAAAGCTTAGGTATTTTGGACAAGTACTAACATAAGAGAACACCTGTGCCCGATATTTAGAGGTAGCTGATATATGGGTATCTCTGAGTGAATATCATCAACATTACTCCACACTGGTAACTCTCAAAAGCACTTTAGTGGCCTTTATATTTGTTGTAGACACGCAATAGTGTCAGTTAATCACAGAGCAGTTAAGAGTGAGATGGTAGGACAAGCTATTTAATTCATGGGCTTGCTTGATGAACCTAAAAAAATATTTAATGCTTTAAAGGAGAATTATTTCCATGTAGCTGTATGGCTGAAAACAGAGAAGAGTAATTATAAACAGGCTGCAAAATCAAAGACCTTTAAAGTTGGAGGATGTCTGAATTTACACATAACTTCATATGATTTCTTACAGAAGTAACCAAGAAGGTTCAACCTGCATTTAGTTAAGATTTACCAAGAGCAGTTGATCAAAGTAGAGCAAGAGAAATGTGGGGAATTTAGGGGAAATACAGTCAACAACACAGCTGGGACACTAGGGCCTATCCCCCAGCTCTGAGGAAGCGGGTCTCCAGGGCAGGCCCAGGCCAGATGGCATTGGGCACTGCCATGGGGATGGGATAGGATGAGGATCATGGGCCCATAGGTGGGCTGTGGTGGGGCTGGAGACAGCACCGCCACGGCTTCGTGGGACAGCGAGTGAAGGCCCTGGACTGCGCCAGGGCTGCAGCTTCAGCTGCATGTTGGCAGCGATACAAATCCCTCCATTGCTCGTACCAGCACATTCAACTGGTTGTGCCAAAGGGCCTCCAGAGCATGAAACACTTTGAGCTCAACTCGTGCACCAAGACAAACCCCATGGGCAGCCCCCAGCGTTTGTCTCTTAATAGTTTCCAGGCTCTCAGGCTGGCATCCGACAAGCTGAGTGTCCTTGGCAGTAGTTCTGCTCACCTTCGAAGTAACACTAGGGATCATTTTTTTCCTTTTGAGAAGTTTCTCTGCTGCCATCAGATGTAGACAATGCCTCCTTTGCTAGGCTCTAATTTTTCGCCTAAACTTGCCAGTGGATTTGCACACCCTTTAAAATGCAGCGTGGTCACCAGTGACAAACCCTACCTAACTACCTGAGCCAAATGGCCTGCAGGGATACTATGGAGAGAGAGAACCTCACTCGAGGAGTATTCCAGAGCAAAGCTATGAGGAAAGCCAGCTGACTGAGCATGGGGGTCACAGTCACATCTGCTGGTGACATAAGACCTCCCACCTTCCCTCCACCTTAACAAATCCCTTGTTGACGACTGCATGCACTGATCAAACACAACCAAAACTGGCAGTGCTGGACTTATGCTGGAGGTCGCTTGGTTTGTTTCCTGCTCAGCTGGCTGTTAAAATGCAAGCCTGGGAGTTTTAATCTGGCCTGATAATTTACAATATTTTATGGTCGTTTCATGCAATTCATTCTCCAGTGCAGTAAACTCCATGCAGAATGGCAGATGACATTTTAAATACTCCAGGACTGCAGAAGGCAAACTTTATGAGCATTATGAAATTTTCCTCTCCTTCCTGACAAACGTTCTCCTAACGATGCATTTGCAATGTTGATGTAGCTTTATTTTACTGGGACAATTGAGTCTGTTCTCCCTAGGCAGTGATATATCTGCAACAAAGGAATGCCCCAACAGACCTTTCTTCTCCCTAGGTGCAGTTTATAAATGATCTGTCACAAAGAATGAGTTGCCAGACCCTTTTCAGATATGCTTATATGCTCCTTTATCTCTTCTCGAGGCATATTTTAAAGAGATGAAGAAAACATAAAGATGTTTGAGTCACATTATTAGCCTATGCTGTTTTGTACCACATTCCTCTTGGAACATTTTGAGGAAGACTCCACAAATAGGATGTATCTGGAAAGTCTGATCTCTTTACTGGCCTCCCAGAGCTTTACAGGAAAAGAAAATCAAAAGAAAGCTTAACAGAGCTAAAAAAAAGTTGTTATTGTTGCCTTTGGAACATCTTTCTAAATTAATAGCATTTTAATTCAATTTTAATACTGGAAAAACAAGATCTGCATTGTCCACATCTGCTTGTTAGAGAAAATAAGAACTCATTTTGGGGAAAGAAGATACAGAATGACTGTCCTTCCTGTGCCTTGATTCGTTCATTACTCACCTTTCAAAGCTGGGAGAGGCTGAGGGAAGTGGTTGCAGCAGCAGCTCTTTTGCTGCGCTAGCATGACTCATTCACCAAACCTTACCCAATAGCTGCAGCATTGGCCCTGTAGAAAAATAGTAAATAATCAGGCTGTGAAGGATCATATAGCACTGCATACCCATGAGGGCCTAAGAAAGGTTGTGTACTCTTCACTGCTGCTTTTTGGGAACCACTATGCCTCACACCCTAATGCTGTATGTAAATCCTTGAGGTGGTGCTGAGCTGAGCCAAGGTACCTACAATGAGTGTAGCTGTTACTTCCAGACCCACAGTGCTTCATGCAGAGCCACTGGGGCATCTCCACACCCCGGGTCTAGGCTTATTAGTTTAGAAATAGGATTCAATTTTGTTTGTCTGCATTTAGCAGTTTTGCATTCAGTTTTGTTTGTCTGTTCAGGATGCCATCTTTTTACGTGTGTCTTTCAATTTCCTGCATAGTGAAGATGTCTTTATGAGCCAGTAGTTAAAGGTATTTGATGAAGTTTACCTTTGGAGGGCAGGAAATTCTGTATGAGATAGTAAATATACCAAGGTTCTCAGTCCATTTTGAAAATATGGTCCTGGATTGCTACAGCTTGGTGCATCCTCTGAATTACAAATTCCTTTTGTGAAGCCTTTGCAGATAAAAGCAAAGGGATGAAAATGAAGAATGAGTGACACATTAGAGAATCCAAAGGTTAGTTTGTGTGAACATTTCTTATCTCCTACAGCTGGATGAAATCACATGGATCAAAACTACTTCAAAATCTCCAAAGTCTTAAAAAACATTACTACCAGTTCCTACACAGATGGACTCTGCATCATTTCATATTCCTTTGGTTGTGTCTGAAGATAAAGTTGCATGGAGTAGAATGGGAAAAATATAGTAGGTATCAATTCCAATAGCAAAATCTGAGTTAAATACAAGCCCTTCTGACTTTGAACTTTGGTACTTTGTTGCTGTCCACTATGGATTTAAGAATTTTTGTTCACAATTTCTAAGAAAACTTTCATTCACTCACATGGCAGGTGGAGGAAATGAATCACCTGGATCAGCTACAGTCCTGTTCTCACTTATAGATATCCGCCCAGGCTAAAAGTCTATGTCATGCATTTTAGTCCACCTCAGTATAACAGGCAATCCCACCATGACTGGCAATATGCAGACAATTATGCCATATAGTGTTAATCAATACTGTGATAATGCTATAAACTTTACGTTGGAGAGACTGGAATTTTCCCAGAATCTGAGCATATCTTTGGTAAGACTTTGTTTTGTGGTGGACAACATAGTCAAATGCAGTTATATAGAAAAAAAGAATATCCCCAGCATAGACACAAGGGTATTACATCAGCCAAATTCCATTATCCTTTATCCTTCTGACACAAGAATGGACAATGTTTTGATCTTACTGGTGGGAGTAAGACCTTGCATGACTGCAGCCACAACAGTCATTTTGTGTCTTCCTTCTCCCCAGTTCACTGCACCTCAGAATATGATTTTAGTCCTTTGGGCACATAGCCTACTCACTCCAACTTCCATTTCCCTTCTCTCCATGCATATTTGCCATCTCTCAAATCCATTGCCCTGCTCAACCAGGCAAGACAAGGAAAATGCCAGAACTCTTGGAGCAGATTAAGAGATGGCTGAAAATAGGCCCCAGGTGCTGCAGAGGATCAGCAGCCAAAGGGTGGAGGAGCAGCACAGAGTTTGTGTTGCCAGCCTGCTCTCAGCCTTCTTATACTAATCACATCACTCTGAAAAGACAGAAGTTCTCATTATAAAAATGATGCAGCTTTGACCTTTTTTCAATATTAAAATCCATTCTATTTATTTCCATCTTTATTTTTGCACAAGTCAACACTGAACAATGGATAATCTATTTTTTTGACCCTCCAAAATCCATAAGACATTATATCAAGCATAGCAGTATTCTATAAAAACATGCTACAGATACAATAATTTTGAAAAAGAAAGCTCTTCTTAGTATAAGAAAAAGAAAAGGCGATGCATATTTCAGTTGTAGCTTTTTCTTTCACAGTTGCAGTCACACATATGATTATTAAAAATTTGAAGGAAACAATAATTAGTAAAAATACTAAAAGTCAATATGAAGTCAATGCTTCGTTTTTAAATGAAACTTTAAATAAGCTCTTTTATATGGGTCTGAATCATGGGTCATCTACTGCCACCACCTGCGACTCCTCAAATGCTTCCATCAGCGCTGCCTCCATACAACCCTAAATATCCACTGGACTGATTATGAGACTAATGTGGCTGTCCTTGAGCAGGCTCCCCAGTTTTGAGGCCATGCTACTGAGAATGCAGCTGTGCTGGGCAGGTCACATCTCCAGGATGGGAGATCACCGCCTCCCTAAGACTGTGCTCTGTGGTGAAGTAGCCACCGGCTGCCACAAGACAGGAGCCCCAAAGAGGAGATACAAGGACTCCCTGAAACAATACCTCAGCTTTGGCCATGTTGACTACCATCAATGAGACATGGATATGTACCATCCGTAACGCTGCTGCTTCCTTTGAGAACACACACGGAATCAGTCTCAAAGAGGAAAGACAACGCAGAAAGAGCTGTGCCTCACCAATAGTGCCTAAGGAGACCTTCCACTGTGCCGTTTGTAACCGGACTTGCCTTTCCCGCATCGGTCTTTTTAGCCATCAGCATGCTTGCAGCAAATGTAGGTAAAGCTCTTCCCATATCTTCGTTCGTTCGCGAAGCCTAGCCATGATGATTTTTTGTTTCAGAGCAATATACATTTCTGCAGTAAAATCCTCCTTGCCCAGTCATCAAAGTATATTTTCATGTATAAGAAGATATATTAGTATAGAAGATTTTCTTCTACTATTACCTTCTACTTTATAAATACATTGAGTTCTCTTTTAAATCACAGTAACCTTTAAAATAAAAGGTTATTCCTTAGTTAAAGATATTACAGACTTTTAGTCATCTAGATACTGTGTAATAGGATGTGAAGGCCTTCCTCAATACACAGAAGAACGGAGCCCATCTTCTCTAATAACTTGAATTGCAAAGAAACTCCAGATACATATTAATGTAGATAGGTTAATTAGTCTGCCAGGCACTAAGCAGAGCTGGCTTCCCAGCCATGAGCAGTAGGAAGTGAACGAAACTGAAAGCCAATTAACTTGTTCTCAGCAAGGACATATAGAGCTGGGAAGAGTCAGCTACGCCATCGTCCTTCTGAGTTCTGACAGTAGGGAAAAAAAGAAAAGGTAAATGTGGATGATTTTCCAACAGGAGAGAGACAAGACACAAAGAGCTGCAGGGACAAAGAAAAGAAAAAGAAAGAAAACAGACTTCCTACAACTCTTCTTAGCAAACTTTGATAGTAGAAGATGAAGGAAACAAAATGGAAACATTCTCACAGAGCAAGTGTTTGTCAATTTTGCTGTCCCTAGACACATAAATGTCAAACTGCATCCTCACAATGTGCATTTAAGACCTTGCTGAATTTAATTCCCATTCGATCAAAGAAATGGCTTTCAAAGGCTGACTCCAATGAATTATTGCAGCAATTATGAAAAAATAAGAATTAAAAATATGATTATATTAAGGGAAAAAATCTCACAGATATAACAGGTCAAAACTGAAGGTACCAGCAGCATCTAGAAAGAAGATATCTGGGCATCAGGAAGGGCACAATATAGGGAAAGAAATCCCAGTAACTAAGGAAGATGCACTGATCATGCCAACAGGATAATTTTGTCTAGAGCTCCGTAAGGAGTCTTGCCTGATTTAAAGTACTTGGGCTCCGAAGGAGTACTACGGAGGACACAGCCTGGCCAATGCAGTGATCTCACATGAGCTGAATCTGGGTCCCCCACCCTGCTGAGAGGTAAAATAAACAGAAGATCTGTCTCCCAGATCCCGCTCTGGTACTGCCTTTATTCCATACCTCCATTGTGACTGCAGATTCTTGGAGTTATCTGAACAGGAAACAGGGAACGCATTGCTGGACAATGCTGGGCACAGCCCTGCAGAGAGGGACCTGGGCGTCATGGTGGACGACAGGTTGACCATGAGGCAGCAGTGTGCCCTCGTGGCCAAGAAG
>JAWLRI010000307.1:3870344-3890693 GCA_034781795.1 Crypturellus tataupa
AAAAGAAAAAGAAAAAGAAAAAGAAAAAGAAAAAGAAAAAGAAAAAGAAAAAGAAAAAGAAAAGGAAAAAGAAAAAGGGGGAAAAAAGTCCTAAATTGGCTTTATTGGTCATTAAAAGATTTGAGGTTAACTGTTAAGACACAAATTCTCACAGGTGTACACCTTCCCTGTAGCCTATGGCTAGAGCTGCTAATAAGAGCTCAGTACACCTCTAAATCTACAATGTTTTGTGATGATCCCATAACGATCCCTCACCTCCTATCCTAGAACTTTTCTCCATTTCATATTTTCTTTTACTGTAACATCATTTTAAAATCAGGCAACAATGGCTGTGTTTAAGCGGATCGATGCTCTTAGTAAAGTGTGTGTAATAAATCACTGAACCTGGGGGTTTACTCTACAATTCTCTTCAAGAAAAGAGACCCAAAATAATCCTGATAAATCAATAGATTAAGAGGAGCAGCAGATTTAGCTGATATGAAGAGAGTGATTCCAGCACAACCAGTTAAGTGGTTCCTTAGGACTCGTGACAGATTTTCTTTAAGACTTTTGAGAGGAGGAAAGGAGGTTTAGCAAGCACTCCTCTAAAAGTGTGAGTTCCTGCTGAGGCTCATTCCTCGCTGTTTACGTCTTGTTTGCTGAGTACAGTTTTCTTCTCCTGGAACGAACTGAATACTTTCCACACGGACCAAATGAAGTGAGCTTTAAATATTAAAAGGTCATCCAAACAAAAAGCAGCAAAGGGTGGATTTACATGATCTGCCCCTGGGCTGGGTATTTAAGATGGCATTGCAGAGCTTCCTACCCTCGACAACAGTGCTGTGTATGACTGACAGGTCCCGCTCTGTGACCTCCTGCCAGCTGTCATTACCATCATTTTCTTTTTCTTCTTCCTGCTATGTGTGGCATCACACTTAAAGCACAGACGATGCTCTATTTCCTTAGTATGGTTTCTGGCTAGTGATATCCTCGCCTGACTCATTGTTACTGTGTCTTTCTACCCTGTGAATCAACTCACTCGAAACTCACCGAATTTACACAGAAAGTGAAAACACTTGGCAATATGTCTTGGATTTGCCATGCAATATTTTAAACAAACATATAAAATCACCTTCTCAGTGCTTCAAACTGGACAAGGACATGGTAAAGTCTGCTATTTAATGGAAATTTACTTGCTTCTTTTTAATGTGGAGTACACTTCTGATTTTCCCCCATTATATGCATAAGGAGGTACATCATGATAAAATCTGGAATACCTAATTTTAATTAGCAGCAAGTGTGTACAATAAAGCCAAACCTGCTTTATTCATCAGTCATTCCTTTCTTCATCATAGTTATGAGGAACTTAGTAACACCTGCAGTTTCATTTGCATTCTCATATCCATTTCTACATAAGGAGAAGAGAACGAAATTTGTCAAGTGGCTCACACTGGGATTGTTATGTGTTTAATATTTATGGCACTCTTAACTGCATTCTAAAAATACCTAAGAACTTTATTTTCCCAAACAAAAGCAAAAAGATGCTTTGTTTGTGAGGAGAAACATTAAAAAAAAAAAGAAAAAGAAAAAGACTATGGCAAAAAGGTTTGACAGTTTGGATCAGCTGGTAGCACTGTGCTAGTAGCACAATCAGTGCAACACTGACTTTTACATTGGTTTTAGATTAAGTAGGGTTTTTTGACTGACTTTGCTAAACAATCAAGCACTTCCTGAGCAACTGACATGAGCAACAAGGTGAAAGATTCCAAGTTTAAAAGTGTTTCAGTAGTCCTTCACCTACTGCCTGTGGCCTGAGGGAAGGAGATGAAAATCCATGAGGTGGAGTATAGCAAATAAAACCAATAAAAGAAGCAGTATCTGTAGAATCATATTACATCCATCTTTGGAGATCTGCAAAACCCACAAACTGCTGAAACAGCTGAGAAGGAACATTAAGCTTAGACAGGCAAAGATATCCTTTACACAGGGAAGCAGAATATGTTTTGATCGACAGGTTTATATGAAAAACATTTTAGTTTTACTGCCATGGGTGTAGTGAAATTGTCCAGCTATTGTCTTTTTCAGCTTTTACGAGATAGCTGTTCTATAAAATGTGTCATATGAAATCTTCATAAAAGACATCTCTGGCATTTTATTAAAAGTTACAGATCTGGCTTCTAAAAGGAGTGTAGACTTGTCCATTCATAAAAATTTCATTCTGTTAGCACTTTTCTGTTCACCTACTCTGCCCTCTTATCACTTGTTTACTCGCTCTTGTTTTCAAGCACTGGAGACCAAGCAGAAATGCATGTGGTCAAGTTCTGATTAAAGCATCCTGATGGATATCTATATACCCTATCAGCATGTCTCTGGATAAAATGTTGACTGTACATTGGCCTGAGGAAAAAATCATCTTGCTAGGAAAATCCTTGACAGTTTTGGCAAAGTGGTCTAAGATAGGGAAGATCACAGACAAAAGTACTTTTTTTTGCCATAGCATCTGAAGGAAAGGTGCGCTGAGAAGTCTGAGTGCCTAGTGCCTGTTTTTTTTCCGTATTTTCTTCTTGCTTTTCTTTGTGGGCAAAATTATTTCTAAATTCAATGTCAGCAATACTTTTTGTTCCACTGTCATAACACTGTCCCCATGGTGTTAAGGAAGATTGATGTTAGCCGCAAAAAATCACTCATTAAGAGTTAAAAGGAGATCTGCATGGGGCCAGACTATATTGCATCTGTCTAGCAAGAAGTTGTTTTTTAGCATCTGGCATTGGCCACTCAGAGAAAAGACGGTGGATTAGATGGATCATGGTTGTAATCCAGTTTGACAAGATCTATGTTCCTGTGACTCAAGAAACATAATCCAATTATTCAAAGGAGCGGGCACAGTGTTTAGAAACACAGTCTTTTGTGTTAATTTTGCACATTAAGCAATTTATGGTAAATAATGCAGGCACTGTATTTAAGGAAAGTGTTAATGGGAAATGTTTTTCAGACCTTATTTAAAGGCGTGCTTTAAAACAGAAATTTGTGTGTATTTCTGTTAGGACCTTTGCTAAAATTAAATGCTTAAAATTAAACCTCTGCCCCCAAGACACATGTATTATAAAATCTGATGGGCCATAATTATCAGTGAGAAGGCTACAACACAGTGGAAAACATGGACATAAAAATTTGCCTTCTGCATGATCCTGATACTGTTCTCAGACTCTTATCCCTATCCACAATCAACTCCATAAAATACAGCAGAGAAACGTCTGTTTGTTAAAAAAGAAAAAAACATAGAAAATTTCTTTTTAGTGCTTTTTAAAAAAATATTTATTTAGTAAGGTTGTGGTCTGATCTCATTCCTTAATTAACAGAGACAAAATTTCATTTAACTTGATTAAGTTTTCTGTAATTTTTTGTAAGGTTTTGTAAGGTTTTGCTTTGCTGCTGTTCAATAAACATAGTCTCAGAGGAAGCCCTGAGAATCTCTTTCTCTGTACCCAGATGAAATATCTCGACACTTCATCACATATGATTCAGACTGTCAAGCAAGTAACTGGGAAAAGGGCAGGACGGTACTGGAAAAGGAAAGAGTGCAGATAACAAACAGCCCTACTGCATCCATTTTTCCCTTAGAAAATGAGGCTATATATTGAAGCATCAACCAACATCATTAGATCATCAGCTAGTTTAATCAGGGATAGGTCTTTGAAAACTTTAATCCCCCTGTGGACTGGGCCCTTGGCTTTCACATCACTGAATATTTTTGCATCTTGAATGAATGATTTATGATTATAGATGCCCAGAGTGACAGATACTCATAAGCATGCCTGCCGTAGCTCAGCTTAAATTGTCCCTCCCTAATCCCCAGGGTAAATAGGTCCCTACACATAGTTAAGATGGTTCTTCTGTGCCTTCCTATATGCTGCCTGCTTTATTGGTGCTTTCTTTGGGTTAATTCTAAAAATAAATACCTCTTCTGCATCAACATTCAACCTCGAAGCACAACTTTATCACAAGTGGTTGACTAGTAATGCCCAGGGCAAGAGATGGTTTGGAGCTCCACATATTTCAGCATCAAAGATGCATTATTAAACACTATGTTATCAAAAATATTTACCTGCTGAAAATGGTATGTCTTCCTCATTTCTGAGGTATCTGATTTGTTTCTTTCTTCTTCTCTTAATACTGAGAGAAAAATATTTACCATTATTAAAATTCCACTCTGCACGAGAGAAAATTTTCACTTAAACAGCAAACCAAAGTCTTATTTCTGGATATCCCCCATGAGCCATTTAACTAACTAGATATGCATAGTTTATTATTGGCAGTCTTTGGGTCATGGGTCTTTTTAATGTAATCCCAGCAATAATATCTCACAATTAGGTATTATACAAAATGTTATAATGAAAAAAAAGAAGTCATGAACCAAAGTTGAATCTCACGAACTGTTCTCTTCTGAAGAGCTCTTCTGAACCCATTTTAAGTCATCTTGACATTACTAAGCATAATGTAAGATGCCTACCTAAAGAGCTTTAGGAACACAGTGGGGCTTTGTATTTTGGATGTGCGTTGTTCCTGCCTGCATCAGATACTGATGCAAATCAGTCCGAAATATCCATAGTATTAACTGTTCACTGTCTAAATCTTTTAGAATAATTGGGGACTGCTACTGAGATACACATCTAATGGAAAGATCTAAGCTACAACTCACTCCAAGAATCTCTGGATATCTTTCTCCATCCATTAAATCAGTGAAACAAAATGAGTACAGGGTTACTACGGTGGTACTGCTTACCTATGTCCAATAAAAACACGATCATTATTTTAATTCCTGTTTTGCCATCTGACTGGGTTCACTTTTGCGTGCAAAATAGCAATTTGGTATATAACCATATGACTCCTCAGTGTCAGGAAAAGAATTTTAAACTCCCCAATTTGAGAATTCTGTTCAATTCTAATTTATTCTTTCTGCAAAACCTGGCATTTAATGAATGGACAACAGACAAAGATACTGTACATTCATACTTTTTACATCTCGGATTCAGTTTAATTTATAAGATTGTACTGAAACCCCTTAGGAAGAAGAAAATTTTTAACTTTGCAAAACAGCCACAAAAGCTTGATTTACATGAAACAAAGCAAAGACTGAGTAGTAAGATCCTTCTCTTTCTCCCTAGCCTCTCCTTTTGCCATTATCAGCTTTCTTGATCAAGTTAATATCATAACTTCTGGATGTTCATTTTCTAAAGAAGAGCCTTGCCTTAGAAAGTGTTAATCATGCTACAGTTCAGCCCCTTTGTTTTCACACCTGTGTATCAAACTGGAGAATTTAGCTCGTCACAGCCCCAAGTCATGTTGATTCATCCCTGATTATACAAGTCATTCCAGACATCTGACAGTTATTGACAGACAGCTTCAGTTATTCCATACAAATAAATAATACATACAAATAAATAAATAAATTAAAAGGTGACATACAAATAATTGTGAAAACTTTGACCACAGCTTATTTTATTTAAATTTCCCACCATCCACTCCTTTTTACTGCTAACAGCCTCATTTGATTCCATGATAGTATTGATGACTTAAATTTCCTGGTGACTGGTAAGTATAATGTGAATGTAACGGAAGATACACTGAACAAAAATGAAGCCTCCTACACATCTCATATATCCTTCTTCCCAGTTTCCATTAAAAAATATTGCTTGTGGGATCATTCATCCATAGTATTCTTCAAGGGAAGCACAGATTGCAATGTGTGCCAGCTAGCTAGTATTCATGTATAACCACCAAAACCAAAGAGCATAAAATCCTGTTTAATATATATATCTTAACCTTATACATATTGTTAAGGGTATTATATTTAACAGGTTACTTACAGACATAGATATCCTCCTCTAACACAGTGGGAATCCATTCAGGAATAACATTTGTTTTGATTTAATACTTGATTCAGTTTCAAAATCTAACTGCTAGAAGTCTGAGGAGATCACACCATTATAATTCAATAATAGGCTTTTCTTGTTAATGTCCACAGTTCTTGCTTTCTTATTCAACCAATAAATCTTATTCTTATTGTCAAATATTGAATCTTCAACATAAAGCTAACATTTTGTTTATAGTCCAGGTTTGCAAACTTATTGCAGCTGCAGGACACAACAAAATTTCTACTATAGTTTCCTCTTCTCTTTGTCTATAATAAATAATTGCATCATGATAAAATGACAGCTCCTCAATGGAATTTTAACCCTTTATTTTTTTGAAAACTTGTTTTCAGTTCAGTACTTTTGCATAAATGAGGAGACCTACACTGCAGTTGGATTCCTTATGCATATTTCTCAAAGCTCTGCAGGCAATCATTTCTGCAACAGACAAGCACAACCACGCAGGCATATCTGGCTGGTCTCCCCCTGTATCTCAGGTGCGTAAATGAGCAAGTTGGTAAATAAGATCACTGAACAGGGAACTCATCGTTAGCAGGGCAAAGGGAGTAAATATGCATGCCCGTGTTACACTTCAGAGCATGAGCGGCCTTGTTCTTGTACAATGTGTATTCATACTATGTGCAGGATTCTCCTGTTAGAGTTCTTATTTGGCCAAAATAACTCTTCCCTCTGGGAAGGGGAGATGAGAGGGAGAGGGAGAGGGAGATGGGGGGAAAAGGAGGTGGGGCGAGGAAGGTGAGGAAAGAAAAATAAGAAAAATAGTCATTGTAGCTTTTCACCAGCTTGCACTAAGAGTTTTATCTGTCACTTAGGTAAGAAGTCAAACTACATCTACAAAGTCTACTTAACTGGGTATGATTATAAAAAGAATCAAAGCATAAAATAATAAGACAGTTACAAGCAACTGGAGTGGGCCATGGCTTATGGGCCACATTTTTGACTATCAGTGCCTTTTCCCCTTCTTTACTTTTCCCTTCCTATGCAGCTGAGGTGACAGACCTGTAAGAGAAAAGGAAAGAAGCTGAGTAAGAAGGAACCTGGCAGCAGCCCAAAGGAGCTGCTATTGGAGCAGGGGGACCAGCAGGTCTCATGGCTGCAGGCTCTGCTGCGGCTAAGATGGGTCATCTATCAGCCAAACGAGACGCTTCTAATGTGTGGCCGGTAACGAGCCCACTGCCAAAATCTGGTGGGAGGGAAGAGGAAGTGCTCCAGGCCCTAATGCTCTGCAGCATCTTCTGCCGGGCCCAGCACGAGCAGGGGGCTGGGGGAGCCGCCAGCCAGGCGTGCCCTGCCTGGGGCTGCGCTCAGACCCGCTCCCACAGTCACCAGCCGATGAACACGGTGAGGGGGAGTCTCACACATTCCCAGCTCTGCTTTAATTCCGTTATTAATGGTAGGAGCAAGGATTAAGGAAAAGATTAGTCCCCCATGTCTAGGCACACGGCTGTCGGGGAGCACGCCCCGGGTGAGCATGCCAAAGGGCCCGTAATAAGCAGCACAACGACTGGCTGCTTTTGTTGTAGACAGTTTTCAGCTTGGACAAGAACCGTTGTACTCCTGTTCATCTATACCCTAATCTTGCATAGCTATAGAGGCTTCTGAAGCTTCATATAGAGAATCTAAACTATTCATTTTATTAAATACAGCAGCTGGATACTTTCATATTCTGGGGAGTTTACCACTTAAACTATATTAACTTTTTATTCTCTGTCACCAACATATGTCTGCAGCAATGGCATATTGCTAGTACTCTTAGTCAGGTCTATGAAAATTGCTATATTGGGCAAATGTTGTCCTGTAGTGTTCTTCTTTTTATTCAGTAACAATTTTCGTTGATATCAATCAGAAAAAGCTGCCTAAAATTCAATTTACTTTCTCTGTATTTACAGAAGTTTTGAACTTGTTTGGGTTTTCCAGTTGCTAAGACAGGTTATTTCATACCAAATCTCAGTCAGTAATTATTTTTATAGCCTAGATGCAGCCTTGTGAAAATAGGGAACCAACCAAATCTATTATCTTTTTCTTCCCACTATGAAACAAGGATCATTTTACTCCTTAAACTGTCTTCCAAAAACCTGATGTTATTCCTATGCTATATAATTTCCATAGCAACACTGCTTACTATGAGAAACAAAGACTTAATTGACTGAACTATCTACTATAAATTAGAAACGTTAAAAGAGAGAATGTAACCTACTACAAGTAATTTTCTAAATCTATAAATCATCCCCACAACTACTTCCAATCTTTCTGGGAAACTGCATGCCATATTGAGAGTTTCCACTTTTAGAGCAGGAAACACAGGCTATAAGACAGTAACTTTAATTGCTTTTCACCCAATTTCATTTACAGTACATTTAATTACAAAGTGGCTTATGGAACAACATCACTAGTTATATAACCACGTTTTTAAAAAAACAGCTAGTTTGTAGAAAGGAAGATTATTTCCTGCTAACTACTGGCTTTGAAATCAAGCACTGTTATTATTAATTTCTCGGAGCAAAATAAATCAGTCAATCTCTTAAGGCATTCATGCATTCCTCATTATATCATCTCAAGCAGAGAATTCCCAGGCCACTTTCTAAGATTCTCACTGGGGACCCAGACTTCCACCTCCCAGGAACAAAGTCAATATGTGAGCAACACCATCATAGTGCATGCTCTGTCCAGGTAGAAAATTAATTAACTATTTGCCTGGTAACTTTATTCATTACAGGGAATACTAGCAGTAAGTATTACTTTCAACTTGCTCAATAGCATTCATGACATTTTTTCTTATTGTTTCCTACAGGACTTAGAAGCTACTTTGACTCTTAGTAAATAAGGAGGCTGTGCATTTGGGACTAGGGATTTAAGAAAGAAAAATGGCACTGTATGATATGAATATTAAGTAAGTTGTCATTCTTTCCACTACTGAAATGTCTAAAGTGATTATTTGTTTTTCCACAGCCACTAACCAGTTGCATGTCTTGGAGACCTGCTTTGGTTTCCCAGCACATTATCACCGCTGTTCTGTGTTCTGGGTGTTTTTTCTTCACAACACTCTCTCTTCTTTCCTTCTCTTCCTTCTCCTCCATCCCTGATACTAGACATTGACTTGCGCTCAGCTGGAGTCACAGAGGAAGCGGATGGGGCTGAGCTGTCCCCCGCTAACCCTCTGCACTCCACAACCCAGTGCAAGCAGATGCAGGAAATGTCACGAAGCCCTCAAATCCTCTAAGATGTCACAACTTGCTCCTCCGGCCCCTTGATTGTGGAAACAGACTGTTCCCGAGCCATTCACAGTATTAAAAAATGCATGTAGAGGTGCATAGGGAACTTGGCGCCCTTGGCATGCACCCACACAAAAGCGAGGGACTAAACAGACGTGACTCAGAGAGCACAAAAAGTAGAACAGAGTATAATTGATTCTATGTAGCGGTGGCAAAGTGACAACTTTCATAGTCACTCTTGAGGCTAGGGTCACATCTGGTTTCATGGCAAAATGCATGTGAAGCAAGGCTCTCTCAATGTCCTCCAGCAGAGCCAAGCGCCTGACAAGAACCTGGTAGAGAGAAGCCAGAAAAGAGCCTTTTCTAAGCAGTGCAAAAGAGATATATGTTCAAATTTTCTTAACATAATTGGATCTGTGCATTTACATCCCACACACTGTTCTGAGGCTGATAGAGGAACCTGAGGCTTTGCATCCAAAAACATTTTGCGCAGCTTCTCATTATAATCAGTAGAAATTAAAACTACTTAAGTAAAAGACAAATGAAAAAAAAAAGTCACAGCCAGAGATTTTTAGGAGTGTGTTTAAAACTGCATTAAAAAAAAAAAATTATACCGCACCTCATGGGCTCTGCATTTTCATTCGTGTTGAATGAGTTGCATTATCTTGATTCATTAGCCACCTGTTAGCATCTTTACCTCTAGGGTATGTTTTTGCTCCTTAGATGATCTTTTCTGCTAAAATCATCTAAATACCCATGGAAACTATGCCTTAAAATACACAGAGCACCTCAATAGCAACCATTCACATGTTAGCACGATTTTCTTTGCCTAAACTGACTGCCACAACATGTTTATTTTATGAAGGGGGATGTTTGGCTTGTGGATGTCCAGTCAATGCCTACGTCAATAGCAAAATGTTTTCCCCAAACTCTGACATTTGGATTTCAAATACCAAGACATTCAAAATTCAATATTAATGTTCATGACTTTCTACCAGGTAACTCTTTGTCTGCTGATGTATTTACTGACCCTGTGCTAGGACTACTTGAAATAGTCTCTTCCCTCCTGGTATTTTTTAGAAATTTCTCTGATAGCTCCAGAGCACCTGAGGGACAGCCTGGCTTTGCCAGTGATGTCTCTTTCCCATTATCTTGTTTCTTTTTGTACTGCAGGGATCGAGGTGTCTCCTACTGCGTAGTTGTGCACACACATGCTTGGACAGAGCTCATGGCAATGAGGCTATAGGAAAGAGACTGTGGTAAATGGATATGTTGGGTGAGTGTGCTCCATGCTGATGAGCAAGGGGCAGTTAGGTTTAGGGCACCGTGAAAGTCCAGGTAGATTGACAGAATGGGGAAGAAAGGAAGGGAAGTTTGGGAAGAGCAGCTGGTCTCAGGCAGCAGGACAGTTACGCTGAGACCTTTCTGAGCAGCTCTTTCACAGAAGGTTAAACTGGAGTCCTGCTTGTGGTCAGTGTGAAGTTTTCAGTCTGACAAAGAGCTGAAAGTCAGAAAGAAATTAAGCTTAAGCAAAAAGAGAAGAAACATGAAACAATGGACTGACGAAGTGACTAAAGCAATGTCTGCTTCTTCCCAGACTTCCCTCCTTCTGAGGTCAGTAATGTATCAAAGGCAGGAAAGAAGATTCCTATCAAAATACCTACAGATTTTCTTTTTTTTTTCTCATAGAAATCCTCTCTTCTCCTTGCTGCACATTAAATGAGTTCCCTAAAGACCTCAGAGGAAAAGAAGAAAGAGATAACCGGAGACAAACAAGTGGGTAGAACTATTATTGATATTTTAAAAGGGTAAATCAGGACTGAAAGGTGCAGATCCTTTGTTATTTGTTTTCAGAAAGAAAAAAAAATAGCTGAGCTGAAACAAGCTTTCTCTCCTTTTGTTCTGCTTTGAGCTGTGCCACTCCACCAGCTCTGTGATGTTCTACAGGTTTCATGTCAGGGTAAGTCAAACCACTGCTTTTTTCCAATGTATATACCCCCTCTCCATGGCCCACCTCCCACACATATGTTTATTGAACCCAAGTGTGTCACCACAGTGCTGGCAACTGAACAGAGCAGTTGTGGAAAGCAACCTGAGCACAAACAAGCACAACCAAGGAGGAAGAGGACGGGATCTTCCTGGGAAATTTCCAGCACCAAAAGTGGATGGAAGCTGGGAACATATTAGGAGGAACGTATTAGCATTGACTGCTTACTCTAATCATGTTTGGTGCTAAAGGCAGGATAGGGAGTAGATAGACCTTTAGTTTGCTCTAGTACAGCCTTTACATTCTAATGACATAATTGTCTGTTCTCTCTGTTTCGAACACCGTTACTTGCTCTTTACTGCTAATAAAATTTAAAAGATTGAAAATTATAAACTGCTCAGGCAGACAGTCCTCTCTAAATGCTTCAGTTCAGGCAACTGCATTTGAAAATCTTGGCTTTAACTCTTAAAATTAGTAGACTGTTGGTTAGGAATCATGTTATAAAAGATCTAGAAGTATAGTGACCCACTGATGCACCTGGAGCTGTAAACCATACACACCTCAGAACATGCTTCTTGCTAGTTCCTTAAGTTCATCACATCTTTCAGCTGAATACAAAAACTTCAGATTTAATAAATTACCCAAGAGTCAGTTGCAGTTCTGTTGCCTTTGGAATAGCCAGAAAGCCAGACTGATTGATGTCAGCCAGAAGGGACTTGCCGGAGTGCAGACAAGAGTTACAGAACACTTATTTTTACTTTGTAACTCGTCTTTTTTCACGTTGCTCTGTGATTTAGTTGTTGGTCTCACCTGTTAGTTTCTGCTGGAACTCCTTATCACAAGCTACAGATTTCAAGCAACGAGTGAACCAAGAAGTGAGAATGAGATTGCAGTGTTCAACCACATATTTCCTTGTCCATCTTGGCTCCCTTTGATATGAAGGAAGGCTTCATCACAGACAACAGCCGGGCACTTTGGTTCACTGCACACTCTGAACAGGATCCTCCCTTTCCTCACCCCAGTCTATATACTTCCCTGGTTGGAGCAATACACAGAGCTTTGCAAAATCCCAAGTCCCAGCAGTAACACCAGCCTGCTAGTCCCATCTCTAGGCATCTCCTGACTCCTATTGCCTCTCCTATCTGTGCAGTCTCTGCAGTGCAAGTGGATTCTGCATGGGCAAGGGCTGCTCCGAGCAGAGAAGCAGCCCTTTGCCAAACGAGTTAACAGACTCCTCAAGCTTCCTTTCCAGCTGAAGCCTCAGTCTCTCCCAGAAAGTAGCCAGCTGGTTGGTGATGCTTCATGCAAGAATACATAAAAAATTTAACATATATCAAATTTTCAATGTGATTAAATATATAATTAGTTCTTCATGCAGCATCCTGCAAGCATTACCTAAATATTCTGTTTGTGCTTCTAACTGCAACAAAAAACCTCAGGCTACCATTGTCAGTATCACAGAAATAAGTGTGCAAACCTTAAGAGAATATATGTAGCTGGTAAGTAAGTCTTTAAAATAGAAAGCTCCTGTTGCATTTTTCCCCTCTTTGTTTTCTGAGGAAACTTGCAGAGGATAAACAGAGTTGTAAGGCATGGCTTGGGGAACTGAATTCTGGTGGCGAAACTCTGTGTGTATCTACTCAGTGCTCTGAGGGCAATACTAAGTAGGACTCATGAGCCTGAGTGAGTCAAAGGACCTTCCCTCATTTGTAACAAACAGCTTTATTCCTACAATTCAACAGGTTGTTCAGTAGAGGTTGTGCATGGGTTTGTGCAGTTCATCTACTATATTTTTTAAGACCATAAACTAATAACTGAGGCCACAGCATTCTCCAACTAATCAGTGACCCACTGGTAGGCATTTTTAGCTACCTAACTCCTGTGTGAATGAAGGCACTGCTGAAGCCTTTGACTAATATTTTAAGAAGTAATTCATAAAGCCACTCAAGAATTTCAATTCCGTTTGTTCCACAGATACTTGCACCAGGGTGTACCAGCACCCTCACCTTCTCAAGGAGAAACGTATAGCAACACACCCACAGAGCGTATTTTTTTTCAGTACAAAACACATCCGCAGAAAAAAAATTAAACTCTGTGTTCATGAATTTAGTGTGTCAGATCTAATGTCTGGAAAAAAAAATAGAGAGGAAGATCATTTCAAACAGCTTGTTGCCTTAGCCCCATTGCTCTTCTCAACACAAACAAAAAAGTCAACATTGTCACCTAATACTGTCTTTCAAGATGTATCTTTAAGTATTATGCAGCATATGTAAATAGAATCATTCCATTTTCTTGAGGAAGAGAAGGAAAAGAAGAATCAGGTAATATATTTCTGGAAGTATTCTCTTTTAACCAGGACTGCCCAGAGGTCTGACCATGCTCAAGTGCACATCTTAAAGGCTCTGGTATCACTCTAAGTGTGCTGTAGCTGCCATCTGATCTTTACATCTAGGTGTCCTTCCTGAAGAAAGAAATGCTTGTGGGGGACAGGGGTCAGTGCAGAGCCATGTCTCATCCAGGAACAAAGTGAGGATCTAGCAGTTGTGAAGCTTTCCCCTGTTTAGATGCAGATATTTTTAGAAGACTGTGATGAAGAAAAGGGATTTGACCATGTCTGAGGAGGTCTGACAAGCTGTAATTGCTTTCTAATCCCTTAACAATACGTACTTAAAATTATGCATATGTTTAAGTGCTTTGCTGGATTGGGGCTGCAGTTGAAAATCAAGCAAATGACTTGGAAGGATATCTCTATGGATGAGGATGTTAGACTGTGTAAGCTAGAACAGCAAAGGAGTGATGCCTCAAGTTCTAGTCCGCATCCATCTCTCCTGATCCTTACTGTATTCAGTCTAAATTTCAGAACATATTTCCAGTTTTTCGAGGTCTAACTGGTTTCTCCTGCAAATTATATCAGAAACCCCTGCTGTGCCATGTTTATGCTACAGTGTAAAATATCTTTTGTTTTCCTGTCACTTGGTTGCTGGCATTGGCTTTTATTTTCAGCAATACTGTTCTCTTTTTCAGATGATGATAATGTAAATGGATATATGACCTGAAAAGATAAATAAAGGCACTGACACACAGCAGCTGATTGACAGCAACTGTTTAAGTGCTGTCATATGGCTGGCATGTCACTTAGAGATCAAATTCTTCTCCTGCCAGTAAAAATTACATTGATGCCTCATGCGGATCATGCCTCATACCTCTCCATTGGGCTATAGTTCCATTCACAAAATTTACTATATATCTCATATATTAAAAAAAATGGATGAATGGGGAACCTTTCCGTGCTTGTTTGACTTCTCCATATTTGTGCCAATTCCTCCTGCAAAATAACACTCACTTCTAACTGTCCACTGGCATATTCAGTGATTTATGGAGATTTATGTACAGAGGGAGGAGGAAGTCAGACACATCATAAAAAAACGTGGGTAGTTGGCAATTTTGTATTGATACAAGATATTCAGCTGCTTCTGGAGGCAGTTCTGTCACCTGAGAGTATACCTAAATTCAGAGGTAAGGAAGCTTCCTTACAAAAGCTCAAGTTGGCTAAGGAGGAAGTAACTTCAATTCCATCTGTGCTAAGATAATTTGCAAGGGCTCAGGTTAATAAAAACTATGATGATGATCATTTTAACATGAAGGTTTACCACCTAGAACAAAAAAAATCTATTATTTTAAGGACCCCCAGTAACCCAAAATACTTTATCTTAAAATGCTCCACACACAATTCACTGCTATCGGAAAGACAGAGTTTAAACTGGTTCTTGAACATAAGAAGACAATGCCAAATACAAACATCACTGCTCCAAGTCATCGTGTCTCTCGTCAAGTATTTTCTCCATTTAATGCTGCCACAAAATGCTTTGTGATTTGAATAAGTAGGAGCCACCCGTAGAAGCTGTGTAAAGCTGCAGGTCAGTGTGAAGGTTGGTACCACTACTGAGAGAGCAACAGCAAGGAGAATCCCTACCCCAAGAGATCATGCACCCCCCTGCATGAGCCCTCCTCTCCATGCTTATACAATTTGTGTATGCAGCACATTAATATCTTCACAGTTATCGTGGGAGGGAGGGAAAGTTAGTTAACTAGACAGGACACAGAGAGGTATTTGCAGACGGCATCAGAGAATGGAGCACTGGTAGAGTCTGAAGACTCATCCAAATGTAGCTCCTGTTCTGAAACCAACAGCATCAAGTCTGCAAGAAAGGAAGAAAGCCCACTCAGGCAAAAAGGCACCACTATAGAAAACAGTGTTGGAAAAAGGACAGCACTGATCAACACATAGTATCTGGAGAGCTGGAATTTGATGGTACTAGCAGAAGAGGGAGTGGAGAGGTGAAAGGTGTAAATGGCATAAAGGATTTTAGCACTAGGCAAGGCAAGGCAATGATATACACACAATATAGAGTAGAGGTAAACCAGGCAGACAGGAGATTACAGAATTAACAAGTTATCCCTCTTTATTTTTGCTCACTGTGGAAATAGAATATAGTCATCAACTAATTCTTAATCTTGTCTTCTTATTAACTTTCCATCTAATCATATGATATGAAAATTGGAATTAACAGAATATTCATTACAGTTTTGTTTGTTTATTCAAGATACCATACAGCAAGCTGCAAATTATTCAGAAAAATTTGAAGCGAAACACTGATTAAGAAGTCTTTGGGAAATAAAGTCTTGACTTAGGGGAACAAAATCCACTTCAGGGAATCTCTGAAGAGCTGACAATCATCAGATTTGTTAAAAATCTGACTCAAATTCAATAAAGCTTTTGTGAAATGAATGCACCTGTTCTGGAACAGCTGAATGCTCACAGAAAACTTTGAAAAACACTCAGGTTAGAAGGAGCTTTGCCAAATGGCCTGTATTTCATCTTTCTCCAATTTTGGCATATTGATACAAGAAGCAACATCTTTGCGTCTCAGAATTTCATCTGTCTCTTCTGCTGCTGATTACCCAGGTGTAGCCATAATTCCCTCTGATGACACTCATTTCACTGTTTCATCACAGGGGAGCGTGTGAATGAAAACACTTGGCTTTTCAAGAGTTCCCCAGCTTTTGTGACTAATTGCCTGTTGTTTACAGCATCAAATGTAGTTCTAGTATTTTCATTCACATTCTCCCCTGTGATGAAACAGTGAAATGATAGGTCTACAGTCCTGGCATTAAGAAAAATATTTATGATGTTTTTCTGGAGGTATCTCTGATCATTAATAATCTCAATTTTCCATCTAATAAAATGCACTAGATTCAAAAACAGATTAAAATGTTTTGAAAAGGATACATACGAAAACACAGGAAAGATCATAAGAGAATATAATCATAAGAAAAGTCAATTTGACTTATACAAATCTGCTTTTGGTCTAGTGCTTCAACATATGAAATATATGAGAAATAGGTCCTAGAGTAAAAGAACAGAAAAAGAAAAATATATTTTTTTGCATCAAAACATAATTCATTTGCTGACAGAGAAATCTAAGGCCCACATAGGATGGCACCTTTAGTGGTAATCCAGCAGTATCTTGGAGCTAACCCCTGCCCAAGGCATTTGTGTATGTAACTCCTGCTTTATGTGGAGAGCTTGTCAGTCCTCTTCCACAGTATTTCCATTTGTTTAAAGAGAAAGTGCAAAGCATGTCTAACATCTGCCAAACCAACCAGGCTAACAGTGCATCCCTTTCCTTCTCACCAGCGATTCACAGGTATCTACAACTTCCCAGGCAAAACAGAAGATCGGTCTTCCACATGGAGGAATTCCTATGTTTTAACAAGGAGCATAAAATTTTCCTCAACTTCTTCCCTTCCCAATATGATTGCCACAGGCTTTTTCAGCTCAGCTATGGGGGCCCTGGACCTCTCACTTCTGGGGTGCTTTTCAGTCTTTTCCCACCTGAGTCGTGCCAGGAAGTTTGCCCCATCAAAACACCACTCCTAATGACTTCCCTTCTCATCTAGTCCTACTTAAGGAAAGACAAATATTCTTCTGAGAAGCAGTACCCACATGAACAAAGGTTACCTGATAAGACAAAAACTTGATGCTGTAAAAGGTAAATAGCCTTGCACTGCACCAGAGTTATAAGCCTTCTCAGAAACAGTAATAATCATTTTACAGAGAAATAGATGCTCTTCTTTCCTTGTTGAGACAGTAAATAAGCTCTACAGAATTCAAAGCAGCAAATAATTTCTAAAATTTTGATAAGTACTTTCACAGCAAGTTTTACAAATTGATCTCATTTCTTAAAGCACTGCAGACTTGTTGAGTTCATCGCCTTTGAGCAGAGAGAGTCGTGTGCGGCAGTACTACAGAACTCCCATTATATACTGAAAGCGATATTTTGACTTCAGTGCTCTCTTCATACTGTGGACAATTACTGAATTGTTTGCCTGCCTGTTCTGGGCTGAAAGTGCATCTGAGTTTTGCAAATACAAAGGACCTAAACCCACTCCAAAGGAAATCACCATTGGCTTCCATAGGAATAAGAAAAGGTTTTATAAAAAGACCTTATAAGAAGACATAAAAAACCCTCTCAATCTGAAACCTTTTCTTTACTTTTGAAAGCTATCCAGCCATTCAGCAATCTCAGGCTGTTTAACAACAGGCATAAGGGCTATCACACCTTACAAAACAGCTCCTCTCCTCATTTTTTTCCTAAGTGCAGAGTTAAGTACCAAGCAGTATCTCCAAGATTAAATGGCAAGGGAAATCTGGATTTTGACCAGCAGGATACATTCATTCTACTCCTACAGGTCTCTCAGAAATCTGCTCATCTGAGCAGTGAAATGTGGTCCATTAGCAGCTAAATTTAGACCACTGGATTCACGTACAACATGAAAGAGAGATAATTAGAGATCATTTTCCCCACTAGGGATGGGTGGGACCTTTTGCCCACTGATCAAATTATCCTAGCTTTGTTTTCTTTGTTAAACATTTTTTAAATCAGTTTGGTTCGGGAGAGATGTCTTCACTTAATGAGTATTCTCCAAGGCATTCTCCTTCTGACGTTTGCCCTGCTGACCCAAGCGCATTTAGGGATTTCCACACTCCTGCTTCACGTTACTGTGTGGAAGCCAGCTCTCAGCATGCAGCTGTGCACACTCCCAAAGGGGAGATACCTGGCAGTCCCAGGGGGAAACTGCAGTGCAGGACCTACTCCTTCTACCTGAGAAGCCTCAGAGGCCTCAGACTTGTCACTTCATCCAGCTCAACTACCAATAACCAAGAACTGTGCCATGTAAGAAACAACAAAAACTATTCCTCTTGTAAATTTCATCATAAACAGCATTTGCAAAGGCCCTCTAGGATCACAGAAGCTAGAAACCCTTTGCTCATATTTTAACAGTCTCTATTGCATATACTAAACTCCCCCACCCTAAAGCAGGAAAATCTTTCCCTCACCTGAATATTAGTCTGCCTACACTGAGCAAGAAGAGTATATTTGGGCTGGTTATTCATTTCTGAAGAGCTGTAGTCATGGGAGAGAATCGTAAGCACGTTGCTACTGGTTTGCCTGGCCACGCTGTAGCAGAAATCAATTGTTCCTATTACAGAAGGAGTCTCAGAGGACAAAATAATGCAAGATCTGAATGGCATTCTAGTTAGTCTATCTGTCTCTTTATCTGTGACAGCCAACAGGAAAATTGAAAATTCGCTTTAAAGAAAGCAGGGACACATTCAGATCATTCACAGGGAGTTTCCACTCTCCCCTATCCACCTCACAGTGATGAGACCATCACTGAAAAACACCTTAGCAATTGCAGATAATATGGCATGCAACGCAAAAATCTGAAACTGCACCATCCCAAGAGACTATGAGCACCATGAGACTTTCCAAATAGCTTTTCCATCCCCTTCCTTTGCATCTAAATCCTGTTAAGTAACTCTTGCACTTGCAAACAGTTAGAGTTTGCAAGAAAGCAGGAAGGACGGGAAGGGCACTGGAACATGCTGTGAGAGATTGGGGGTCACAGTGGTGCTCCCTCAGTCAGGGAGAGGTGGCGGACCGTGGTGTTCTCCAGGTACGGACTGCTGAACCGAGACACATCAGCAATGCGTGCGAGTACATCGCTGCCAGCGCCACTGAGAAGACACAGATGCAGAAGATAAACCCAAATTAGCTTTTATCAGGTTATGCTGTCACGTTGGGGTTGGAGTGGGGGTAAGGAGAGGTCAGGGGAACTGGAGGCTTCTGAGAGCATTACAAGCCAGTGCTGTGGTAGGATATTGCAAATACAGCAAGTAGAATATTTGTGTCATCTGAACCTAATGATTCACCTATAATGTTGCTGCAATTTTATTCCAAGCTACAAGTGGCTATCTTATGAGCCAGGACTGCTTGTGGAACCTAAAACTTCTGCGTTTTATTGACGTGTGTGAGAAAAGTGGGTTTATGGTACGTATTTATTTGTGGGTTTTAGATACTCATATTTACTTGGGGACTGTAAATACTGTTATAAACACTTAATTGTCATCAGCACATCTTCTTTATGCATTCCAGATTAAAACTAATGTCCTGGAGGTGGGTGCTATTAAATTAGCCTACTGCAGCCTGACAGAGATCTCCAAATCAGAAATGTATTTTCTTCTCTGCTTAGGGCAGCTTTTGCTGCTTCTGAGTAGAAAAATAATCCCTCAAGTAGTCCAACTGTATTCACATGTGCGGATTTGTGTGCACCAGAAACAGGCAGGAAATGCATTGTCCTCCCTAATTATTACTTCAATTTGTATTTGAGTGGGGCCTGTATTTTAGCAAGTGGTAAAACACACAACACTTGCCTAGAAGAGTCTGCTGTCTCGAGAGATGAGTAGAAGGGAACAGAATTATTAGTATTTTACAGAGAGGTCTTGCAGGGCAAATTTTTAGTCCATTGTTAATGACTTACAAAAAATAAGGTCAAAGTAGGGCTCAGGGACTTTCTAGTTTTAACTACCAGAGAGATCTTCCTACATTGTGTTTTTTTTTTTCTTTTTTTATATAAGTCTAATTTAAGCCACCAGCTCGGATATTGCAGCAGAACAATTCATGCCTATTTTCTAGGCCCCCTGGAAAAAAAAAAAGCTAGAATTTTCTGTGGCAATGTCAAAATTTATGTTCATAAAATGGCTCAATTCACTACAATGCCCATAAGGCTGACTTCTCCCAAAAGCCACAGGACCACTTAATTTACAACAATGAAGAGTGGTTGCTTAGAAAATTACCAGTTGGTCACAATGCGAAAAAGTTTGTGAGGGGTT
>JAWLRI010000307.1:3890793-3904670 GCA_034781795.1 Crypturellus tataupa
TGACTTACAAAAAATAAGGTCAAAGTAGGGCTCAGGGACTTTCTAGTTTTAACTACCAGAGAGATCTTCCTACATTGCATTTTTTTTTCTTTTTTTATATAAGTCTAATTTAAGCCACCAGCTCTGATATTACAGCAGAACAATTCATGCCTATTTTCTAGGCCCCCTGGAAAAAAAAAAAAGCTAGAATTTTCTGTGGCAATGTCAAAATTTATGTTCATAAAATGGCTCAATTCACTAAAATGCCCATAAGGCTGACTTCTCCCAAAAGCCACAGGACCGCTTAATTTACAACAATGAAGAGTGGTTGCTTAGAAAATTACCAGTTGGTCACAATGCGAAAAAGTTTGTGAGGGGTTTGTGAGGGGGAAAGTGACCTCTCTTCACAATGTCTTTTGCAGGAAGTGGGGTTCGTGAGTTTACTCAGACTAAAGGTATTTCTGTATTTTCATTTGCGGGTAAAAATAATTTTCTTATTTAGTGATTAGGATGATATTTTGCGTCTGAATTTTACCATTATTTACCAGGAGTTGCCAAAGAGCAATTACATATTATACCATAAGATGTTCCTTTGTCTGCTGCAAATAGATAAGGATGCACACTTATTTCAAGTACTACTGACTAACCTAGGCAACTCGAACAGAAGTATGTTAGTCTTATACTATATAGTGTTAAGACAAAAAACAAAGCTTTTGGGTTAGTTGCAAAATGTAGATTTGAAACCAGACAGTCATAAATTACCTCAAGGATTGAAATTATTACAGAAATGGTATTCAGACCCCAAAATGTTTCCTTGAAGGAAAGAAAAGAAAGCACAATGGTTCTGTTCTCCACTTGGAATAATAACAGCTAAAATGGAGATGGGAGATCCACACAGAAAATAAAACCATTCTTCGAAAACAGACCAAACACCACTTCAGAAAAACATTAATAAAACTACCTCTTAAAGTGCTCTTCACTGAAACCACTTTTGCTCTAAGAGTGCAAGAGAAAGGAGTTTTCATAATTCTTTAACTGATACCAAGCGTCTCACAGAATCCATGCACAAGTGAATCTCCGACCATACTGGAAACTTTTTATATACATTTGAACACACATTCCTACAGCTATAGAAGTCAGCATGCATGCATGCATCTGTATACATACATATGTGTATATGTACGTGCATAAAGCAGATGGATGTAATTTTTTTCCTATAAAATGTTTGAGTATATCAACACATGTTCACTACAAAATGTTCATTTGTTAGACAAAGTTCCCAGCAATACATTGTTCTTAGGGAAAATGAGTTATTTCAGTAATTTTTCCCCCAATATATTATCATGATCTATTCCACTACCAAGGTTTCCTTCATCTAGTCCATCCATTTTGTCTATGTCCTATCTTCGGTGACCTATACCATTAAGCTACTTCTGTTGTTGTTTTGTTATTATGTTTAATCATAAAGCATTTTGGAGACGTCTAGGTAAAGGTAATGGTCGATTTAGACTTTGAATATTTTAACAAACAAATAATGCAACAGTCTTACCTTGCTAATTCGAACTAATGAAAACTAGAAGGCCTTCTGGGAATTACTACATTTTGCAAATTGCTAAGTGAACAAGCAAAAGACAACATGCTAATGCATTATAAAATCCACTATGTTCATTTATTTTTGATGAATATACTTCAAATTATGTGAAAAATATTTCATAATAAATTAGTGAAATGCATAAAACCCATGAAGGTAATCTTGAAAGCAAATTAGCAGTCTAACATGTGTTCTTTCTGTAGTTTCTTACCAAAGAAATTACTGCAAAGAAAAAGGCAAAGACAGCATTACAGGTGTCAACTTGATGTGAGAAGCAGCAAAAATTAAAGCACTCATGCAACATATCAGCCTCCAATTTGCTATAACATGAAGCAAACAGAGCTAGTCTCTTCTCAGAAGTGCACAGTGGAAGAGTAAGAAGCACTTGAAGCACTTTCCTGTGACCAGGAAAACTTCAAGTGGACAAAGTTTTCACAAGAATGGTCAAGCACTGGAGCAAGCCGACCAGAGAATCTGTGGAGTTTCCATCCTTGAGTTTTTCATGATTGTTCCAGATAAGGTCCTGAGCAACCTGACCTGAATTTGATGTTTTCCTCACTTTCAGAGAAAGTTGGACCAGAAGACCACAAGAGGACCTGTCTGACATAAATTATTCTATGTTTCTATGAAAAATTAAAATCTGTAGGTCAATACGTGATTTCACATCTTGGAAAATGAGGCCAAGCACAATGGTACCTAAGCTGGATCATTTTGAGGTAAATGAGCAAATGGAATAATGGATGTAATCCTCAAAGCACTTTCATATAGAACAAAAGTTTTACAAAAGTTTCAGAGAGGCATACAGAACAACATAGCATCGTACAAAAGAAAACAAACAACAGAAACAACAAAAACAACCAAAACAAACATTTGATTGTTAAAAACAGGCTATCAGTGAATAGATGACTGATCAAAAATTGCCCATATGTATGAGATCATTCTGGTAGAAAACTAACTGACCACATGATCACATCTTATTGTCTATAGTGGGAACTAAGATCCCCAGCAAGGCCCACTTCTCTGTTTCAGATAGGAATGTAAGAAAACTTACATAGCAAATGACAGAGTAATGTAAGAAAAAATGTCCACAAAAATTCCGGGAGTCGATCTTAACTGACGATGTCAAGTCTGTTCCTAAGGATGCTCTTTTGATGGCAACAAAGATTCTTTAGACCTTCCTTTTTTTCTTGTCATCATAGTCTAGAAAAAAAAGAGAGAAGGACCAATGAATTTCTCTAACATCTAATGACTGCCCTGAATAAACAACATTCTTGTGTAGCTATATGAACTGGCAGTGGATTAGCTGCTACTTCAAGTGAAACAAAAGATCTAGTCACTAGAGCCTTCCAGTTTTTTATTCATTGATAAGGGATTTGCATGCTTCTTGAATGAAAACAAAATTACAATCATCTTAATAAAGGCTTCTAAGGAGCAATCCTTTGACCACTGGTGCTTTAAAAGATACGAAAAAGTCATCAGCAAATATATCATGAAAACAAAGCAAAATTCCTCTACACCATTCCCCAATCATGTGAGCAAGAAAATACAGTTATGGATAATACAAGTAATAAGTGGAAATTTAAATGATATCTGTTTAAATTCAGTCAAAAATGACACACCTTGCAGTAATGGTGTACAATGTAATTACATTTTTTCACTTTCAAGACAGTTCTGGTAGCCTAGGGAAAATTACTGAGAAGCTTTGGTTTAGATAGTCCACCCAAGACATGCACTGCAATTTGACATAAGAAGTCCTGACATGAGATCAATAGCTTGCAGTTACTCTATAGCCACAGGGTAACAGAGATTTTTACTAAGGGGCAGTCCAGCAGTGTCCAGAGAGCTGGCCTACTCCTCCCAGGCATTTTTAGAGTGCAGTACAGAGCAAAGAGAAGCTGCTGGTGGTATATTTGAAACTTCTGTGACTGGTATCATGGTGCTGTTCTTCCCTGCTCTCCGTTCAGATTTTGGTAAATAGCTCTCTTATTCCTGGAGGTCCCTCAGAAACCACTTCGAAATAAAATGAAAGTGAATGGTTCCAGTGTTTTAAGGGGGAGCACATAATTTTAAAAATAACAGGAATGCTTTTCTTACTCAGTAACTGCAAATTCAATTTTAATACACTAGACTGCAAGAGACTTTGACTGAGGAGCAGTGGATTGCCTGCTGAAGTTCCCCAACTGCAAAACAAGACAATAACAAGTGTTCCTCATTTCTTTTGTCACACAATAACAATAGACTTTGTGAGGAGTGATTGCATTATGAAGACTGAGTCTTAGGGGACAGTACATATTTACAAATAAATAGAAAAAGTAACTCTGCAAGGTGCCACGTGGGAGTACAGACTGCCACCAAAACCAGAAAACCCAGATTCTTGTTTACAACGGCCTTCCTACTAAAAGTAATCACTCTGTCCTCTCTGCTGCTTATAGGATATTGAACCCAGAGACAGAAAGAATCCAACAGAATCAATGATAAAAGAAAGAATTATAAAATCAGATTTTGTAATAATGCTCCTACCTTGCAACTGAGAAAAAAAAAAAAAAAAAAGCAGTATTAACTTTATTTCATATTTGCACATGATGGACCTTTCACCTTAGCATCTCAGGAAGTTTTACAAGAAAGTCCATTGCACTCCACAGTGGTGGAAATTCTGCTAGGAACCAGTCCTGGTACCAAAGGGACCAGCATTCTCTGATATATCGAAGATAAAAACAAATGTATAGTGAAAGCTGATATTCCTGTGCTGCACCTGATGCTATCTTCACTGCTTGCTAACAAGGCAGGCTTGCCTCACTGGAGACATATTGTCACCGAATACATTTCTAAACAGTCATGCTAATTAATATGTAAAGTCTCCAGTTAATGGAAGCCTATTTCCACTTTTCATCTCCTTTAAATACAAACATATAGTTGTATTTCATGCCTTGTTATTTACATGACAGACTTGCCATTAATTTATAAACAATCATGGGTCCATGAATTTTAGTGAAAGCAAGAACATACCATGCATTTAAAATGACAAAAAAAAATCAAGACTACAGATGATTAACTATTCATACTTGACTTTGCCTTTTGAATAGACATCCTTTTTCCCAAGAGATCAGGGATCTGCCACTACTTAGAAATTTAGTCCTCGGCTTTGGCATTAAAACCCTCCCCATCAAGCACTGCTTTAGTAATGTTCCTTCTACTCTAAGGAATAAAATGTAACAATGAAATGAAAGATTAAATTAGGTGCTTTACATATGGCATTCAGTGATGGGAAAGAATGAGATGGTAACAAAGCTGTGTAATATCATTTCTTTATTCTAACTTTTTTGCTTCAAAATAGATGCTTTCTCTTTTACATTCTGTTATGTTTTGTGACAATCATTATTCAGGGAATAAACCATTTTAATGACTTAAAAATTAATTTGGTAGTCTCAGCCCAGCTCCCAGAGAACATGTGTTCACATCAAAAAAAAATAGGCACACTAATTGGCAGTCTCATTGGCATTCACAGCACAGAACCCAGGAGCTCCATAGATTTTAAAACCAGAAGTGACCATTGTGATCATTTCGTCTGACAGGTCATGGGACTTCCCTGAATTAATTATTGCTTCAAATCTCAATAGATGCGATTGACCTGGAGCATGTTTTTTACAAAAACATGGAATGACAATTTTAAAGTTTCCATTAATAGGAAATCCACTACAATTCTTGTTTAGGGGCTGACTGTTATTGCTGTTGAAAATGTAGCAAATATTATTTTTCAGACTGTGTTTCTCTGCTTTAAGATCTCAGCCTTGTTAATAGCTATACCTTTATTTGTTGGAATGATACGTCCTGCTATTAAAACATTAGTAGTGGTGGGAATGTCAGGACTTGAAGATGATTTTTTTTTTAATATCATAGTCTAGTTGATAGATCATTTTTTCCAGGAAATTGGAGATCTACATTCAATGAATTCCTAGATCAGAGGCATATGTATCCCACAGTTCCCATTTCCCAAGAGAATGTCCCAGTTACTAGATTATCCATCACTGCAAACCAAGGTTGGACACAACATTACCAATTGCCCTTCTTTTTGAAGACGAGTCATTATGTAGGCCAAGAACACAGTGTTTCTGAGGGAAAAGAGAGAACATCAAGAAGTACAGTACTTAGTCTGGTGTGCAGACTCCTTAGTTCAGAGACAGTATGTTATAATATATATCATATATAATATTAGACATAGTAATTGGACAATTAAATAATTTAGAGAGAGATTAGAACTCAAGACACATTCTTCTGCTCTCATTTCCCTGTTGAGTGCTTTAGTATTTTTTGATTGTAATTCAGTTGCCACATTCCATTATTATTTCTCTCCTAGACAGAGCCTAACCTCTCCAGACTAGAGCAGAGTTAAGGGTAAAGCACAGCTGCCTTTCACACGTGGCAATCAAACACTTTCCACCACCGACATTTTTTTTCATAGTGTTTTAGAATATCCCCAGCTAGTTCCTGTTTCTATAGTCTGGAAATGCAACTCCATTTTTCTCAGACAGCATATTTAGAATTAGCGAGGCATTACAAATGTAACCAATAACAATGGTATTTTCCAACAGTTTGAATTAATGTGATTCACCATAATGAATAGCTTGATGTTTTAAGGAAAATATGAAGCCTTTCTTCTGGAAAATCTCCTCTTTAATTCACATCCGAGTCAAAGGGGCAGCACCATTCCTAAGAGACTGCCAGCAGAAGCGAGGCTACTGAACACACCAGGAGTCCTCAAGAGGACCAAGGTTTGAAGATTTTAATAGGAGTCATAGTAGTGGGTCAAGGTCTCTCTGTGAATAAATAGTGCATTTTTGCTCTAATTAAAGCACTGCCACTTCTTTCATTCTTTTTGGTTATTAGATTTTTATGTGTACCTGCAATATGTTAGGGTAGAAACCCTGACCTCTGTAGTGTTGTTTGGGGATAACAACAACAGTTTAATCTATTCATTCTAGAGACATCCAGAGGATTTTTTGTTTATTTATTGAATGCATAAGCCCCTCTTCCCAAACAAGCTTAGAGCGAAGGAAAAAAATCCTGAGCTGTTGGCTGCAAACATACACAGTTTCTTAATGTTAGAAGACTTTTTAGTAGGCACTTTACTTACTTAATCTCCTGGAATAAAGTTATAACCTATTGGTTTCCTTGATAATACACAGCTCCAGTGAAGTATCTCTCTCCCCAGAAAAGAAATTCTTTGCCTCTGATACTACCCAACACCCCATTTAATTATGTTATCCTTCATTTAGATGGTGATTCTCCTGCAAGATCTAACGAGGAGAAGATATTGCACAGTAATAACGAGCGTCTAGGACAGCTGCTTGATCAAGGCATTATTGAATTACACGTACTGAGGATGCAGCTGGACAATGAAAACTGATACTTTCACTAGGTGATGAAATTCTGCTCGCGAGTCTTTTAATGCCATGTGTCCAAATAAAGAAGAAAATAAGAAAAGGATAATGATAGATTAAATGTATAGGAGCATTTCTACCCTCATATTTTTGTTCAGGACAATGTTATCCCTCTTATTATCTACATGACATGTTATGACCACTTAATTGGGGCAATTACAGACCTACTGGTTGACCCAGTTAGGTGAAATCTTTGATAAAACAAAATGAAGTGGAGCTATTGAAAGCTCCTGTGAGCCACAAATTCAACATGAGCCGCATCCAGGCTTCTGCAAATGTGAATCTTCTCGAGGCAAGCCCCCCTTCCTCGCTAAAACGGCACTTGTAAAACAGGATTTCATGAGCACCACAGCCCTCCCGCGGAGCCTTCGCGATGCACATCAGAAGGCAGGTTGGCCGCACAGGTGATGAAACCGCGGAGGAGCTTGGCAGGGCTGCGCCAGGGGAACAAAAGCAAGAGTCCCCGCGGGGCAGCGCCGGTGCCTCTCCCTGCTGGTGCCACCGGGCGCCCGGGACAGCCCGGCAGCTGCCGCCGAGCGCACGCCTGGCATATGGGCTCCAGCGGGGGATTTACGCAGAGCCCCAGCGGGGCCGAGCGGCGCAGCGCTGCCGCTGGGGTCCAGCAGCAATTTGGGCAGGCCTCCGGGACCCTCTGCTTTCATTACAAAGCGAAGCCTGAACGGCTAATGAAGCCAAGGCGTCTCTCTGGATCAACGCCAGGAAGGACACACAGGAGCAGCCCTGGCACAGACAATCAACACAGCTGACATTGTAATTATTGCAGACTAACACGGCTCAGCAAATAGAGCAGGTTTTGAGTTCAGGGAGTTATATGCTCAAACGTCTAGTTATCGGGCTGTGCAAAGGACCTTTGGTGTGATACAGAGCAGGGTGTCCCGCCTCGGTGTCCCTTGTCCCTCGCCCACCTAGACAAGTCGCAGTGCTCTCTTCATCAGAATCAGCCTTGAACACCACCACAGCCCTGATCGTCACGGGAAGGGGAAACACAATCCTTTCAAGGTAGACAGAGAAATCACCTCAGAAAGCATAGTAAAGGAGGAAGGAAAAGAAGAAGGAAAGGACTTTTCATTTGACATCCAAACAGGAGCACGTAATAAAGAGCAACAAGCTCAGGAGAGGGCAGCTGAGCTTTCTTGTAGGAGTTTCTGGGCTACTTTGCTTTTGAGCTACACCTTTCATCCCGAAATATGATTTTCAGGTTACAGCTTTACTAAAATGGTTCTTCTCCCTCCTTGTCAATATTTCGCTTTAGTCCAAGTTGAAATTTAAGCATTTGAAGGGAGACTGTTTATATGATTTAAAGTACCACAAGGTAGAATGAGCTCTTCCACAGGTTAAAGACATGTTTCCATTGCCGTATTCACTAGATTCACTACCCTGAAAAAGGATGACAAATTTTCAGTCTCAATTTGGTATCTTCATTCAATTGCACATTTATATCTTTCAATTACACATTTATATCTATCTATCTATTGATCGATGGATCTATTTATACACGCACACACAGGGTCAGTGATGATCCTTACCAAATGCTTTTAAATATACTCTGCACACAGCTTTCTGATCGCCCCACCTGATTACTTGGGGAAACAAGCATAGTTGTGTTTCCTTTCATGGACTTGGGATGTGATTTCAGATGTGATCTCTGAATGTCATCCAGACAACAGCTTGCAGATACACTCAAAGGGATGTTTAATTGACGGAATGGAGCAACAATGTCTAATTCCCTAATTTCTGCAAGACAGCAGAATATATGGAAGTGTGCACGCAACTGCTGAGATCTTATTTTGAGAGAAGTATGGCAATTTAGGCTAATTGCACTGTAACTACCAAAAAAAAAAAAAAAAGTTTCTATTTAAAGAAGCTCAGGTCCTGCTTCGTCACTGTCTTTCTCCCCATGTAGTCATTTACACCTGTGCAGAGTGAATAGAAAACACTACGTAGTGAGAAGAAGAGCAATTCATCATGCCTTTTTTACAGCTATCGCGCAGGGGGAAAGGATGTAAAGAAGCAAGCATTGACTTTATCAGGTTCAAAAGGGATTGCAAATTCAAACAAATGTATCTATGCTATTCATTTTCAAAGGAAACTACACACAAAATTGTAGCCTAATACAACATTAGCACTTGAATATACCCTTGACCAGGAAATACATAATTACTGTTCCCATAGCAGCCACAGCCTGGTTGCATTTTGGACATATGAATACACATTCTGAACTACAATGAAATTAGCAAAGTGATGCATACACAAAATTAGCTTAAATAGCAAGAAAGCATAATTGCCTGTATTTATATACATGTACATGTATATTCATCACTGAAGTTAGCACAAAATATTAAGCATAAGGCAATGGTATTTGAATTACACTTATAACAACATTGCAAAAATTAGGGCAACTATTTTATAAAACACTGACCAGTACATAAATTCTCACATATTATTCCAAATTAACACAACTTTTATGCTAAGTTTATTTTCATATAGTTCTGTGACCACCAGACCAATCTAAAACTATACTATATCCCTGAAAGGCTCTGATACAGGACCTGGGCTTCTAAATGATAGTATAAATCATAAAAAACATCAGACCTTTGAAGTCACATAGGTTATTTCACAAGAACAAATAATATATGAATAGGTAATGATATTCTGAGTAGAGGTGTTTTAATCAAGTATGGAAACTTTAAATACATAAGAAAATAACTGGATTTTCTACGTTGCTAAGCCCACTCATGTTAGACTGTTTTATAAATTTTCAACAGCATCAGGCAGAGGATAACCTGGAAAAGTAGCAATAATATTGTAACACAACTTTAGTTCAGGTACTAGTTGTCCCTAGGTTTATTTGCAGTTTTAATTATTTTTTTTTTACTTTCTATAAAGCTCTCTCCACAGAGAGCACATAAAATAACAAACCTTCAAATATTTCTCTAAAGATCCATTATTATTTCAGAACTGAAAAGAAGTACAGTAACATAACAGGATCTAAAATTGCCTTCAGCTTGCTTTAAAAATGAAAGAAAAAAACAAAACCTCACACAAAACATTTAATATAGGCTCAGTCAAATTTAAATGGCCAGCTACCAGAGATGATTAGGTTTGGTAGAATTTCATATAAAAGATCAAATTAAAAGTTCTAAGAAAAAGAAAACATTAACCAAAGATTTTGGCATTATTCTGTTAGGCAAATTTTTAAAATTTCATCATCTTATTTTTTCAAATAAAGTCCATGAGTCATAACAAAAAGTTTAGTTTCGGTTATCCTGCAAAATTGCGTTTTATATATTTAGAGCTGATTGTCCGTGGAGGTTGTACCAACACTGGCATTTTCCAGTAAGTAAAGGACTTTATGGAAATCAGTAAATGTTGTCTTCTCTCATCATCTCAAGAAGTCACATTACTTTCAGAAGACTGTGTGTGGCTTTTAAAGTTTGTATTTTGGGCTGTATACCCGCAAACTTCCAAGATTAGATTGAGGTATGACCCTTTAGGAGAATGTTCCAAGTCGTATTAAAGAAGGGAATGAACTGAATGAAGGGTCAGAGTAATGCCATGACTATCTATGTATGATTATAGCTCTGATTTATCCTTTAATTTATATAATGATTGCACTCCTGTTATGTTTTTTTGCATCATTTCTAAGGAAACAAGTCTACTAAACAGCTCTTAAACGGTGAAAAGTCTTTAAAACAATGTTTGTCTTAAGCTCATGCTAACTAAAATCTTCCTTTAATATTTATATTATAGAAACTATTAGCCCCCCTAATTACCTTTCAGAAATTGATTTTTTCAAACATATATAAACTGGCTTCAAATGCATGTATTTATACTGCCAGACTTGCAATAAATTAGAAAAAAAAAGATAATACGACTTCTGTAGCAGCCTTCAACTCAAGATTTTAAGAACATTTGAAACAATCTATATTGTTCATAGAAGTACATAGACTGCTTTCTGACTTGATGGACAATGCCATAAAATGAGTTACTAGGAAGCAAAAACAGTATTCGCTCTGTGCCTGCACTAGCAGTGGTGTTTTATTATTTTTAATTTCACTTTCAAGAGAAAAATAAAACTATCACAATCTGTCTGCCTCCCAGAAAACTTCTAGTAGAGGCAGAGGATGCATGGCGAGTCCCTGGGAAATAAAATGGCACAGGCAGCAAATTTGCCCTTAGAAAAGTGAAGGGAGAATGGTAAAAGGTGGCAACCCATGATCCTAAAAGGTTTAGGAGAGGGAAGAGATGTATATGTCGCTCCTCTCCAAATGCAGCACTTAGGTCAAAAAGGATGGTAGCGCATGTCGGATTAAAGGAGGATGGAGAGGAAATTAAAAAAGGGAACTTGGCTGTATTGAAAACTGACTGCTTTTCAATAGTTGAACCTTTAAATCCTGGGGCTGCCTGGCACCATTACTCCAGAGGAAAGGGAGGACAAAACACACAACGCTTTTACAGAGGCAACTATATGTTGCAATAAGTGAGAGTGGGAATTAATTATTTAGGAAGATATCAGCAGTGCAAACAAAAGTAATGGAGCAGAATTGCAGAGAAGCTACAAGGAGGCAGGGCACGATTAATTTATTGGATTTACACAGCTCCATCAGACCCTGAGCTCGTCTCTGGCAGAAATGAGGAAAGTTTCATAACTTGAGCCGGGAATGTTTATGTACCTTAACCAGCATTTATGAATCATTTTAAAACATTAGAAATCAACATTTTACTGTAGTTCAGTTGCATTTAAAGCACATGCAGGAGGGAACAATCATATATTGGCTGGTGGGAATACCCTTGAAGTAAGAGACACAAAATTCCCACTTTTCCAAGCAACTATCAATGCAGTTGAGTTCTTCTACACAAATATCTCATACAATGACCATGAGGAAGACACTACAAACATCTATTGAAGAAAAAATAGTGAAATGATTTTTCATAAATAATATAGAAAAGATTAAATGATTTTCAAACATAATATGAAAAATAAACCTTTTCTTAACGTTGGATTTTTGGGTTAGATCATTTAACAATTTGCTTCGGAAAAATATAAGAATGCTATATGAAACCAGAGTCCAGTAAGCAACAAAGGAAATAAAGAAACAAGTTCATCAGAGTAAAGGTGATAATTTTTTTTGTACCTCTGTGGGAGAATATTAAACAAGTTTTAAAATTTTAGGTTTAAAAAACTGCATGAGCTGTCTCTCTATCTGGATTCTTCTACAGCCCCCTTCTCTGCAGCACCTGTCCATCACATATTTTTATAGAAGGTGTATGCACACATTTAATTTAATTTCACAATCCCTCTATGAAGTAGGGAAGTATAATTCACTTCTTACAAATCTCTGAGGTTCAGAGAAACGATGTGGGATACTGAAGGTCACAAAGGTGCAAGCTAGGATATCAACCAAAATCCAGTTTCATCAACCTGAAACTCATAGATTAGGGACCTCAAACTCATTTTAAGTTAACAGTTCCAAATATTTTATATTTCTGTTCTGTATAGCTGTTATATTTCTCTTCTACTTTTGAACTTCCAACGTGCTTCTGCACTACACTTTACTGTTTTCATCCTCAAGCATAAAAATAAGAAGCAATTTTTTAAAAATTAAATCTAAGTGAACATTTAAAACCAAATATATGATTTACAACATCTCAACAGTCAAAGTATTACGGAAAAACACCAACAATGATAGTCAAAATGACACTGGTGATGACAGTGCCACATGTAGTGCACACTTTTTCTGTTATTTTATGTCTTAAGAATATTGTTTCAATTAGTTCATTTAGTCATGATATATGATCTTCTGCTCTGCATACATATATGGTAGAATGGGCTGAGCAGTGGATAAAGAGGACCATGTAGAGGATAAGAATGTCAGAAAGACTAAGAAAACAGAATAAACTGCTGTGTACATTTTGGACTGTATTCCACTTAATGACATTTTCATTAGGTTTACATTTTATTTTTAGAGAGGCTGGTGACCATAGAACTGGCAAAACGACTGCTCTGGAAAAATTAAAATGGTATATTTTCAATGAATAGGGATTAAATTATTCCATTTCCTCTTCCTCACCATTTAGCATCCACTTTCGTAGGAAGCAAGTCTGCACCCATCTTCCCTAAAAGACAGAATGACATTTAGGATACCAGGTTAAGGAGTGGAAAGGGAAATATGTCCTACAGATATCTGGAAAGCAGACTGATTTGTGGTGTAGTCAACATTTCTTGTACACTTATGGTATACACCATACTCACTGTTTGGCAGGAAATGGAAATAGCCTTACATGAAGCAACTCAAACCGTAACTGCATAAAATGAGCGTAGGAGGGGTGCACTGAATAATTCACTTCATTAAAAACCCATTAATACCCTTCCTTCTAAAAAGAGGAGAGCTGCATTCCTACCTAACTTGCACAGTGCTATATGCAATCACTTCTGAGCATAACCTACAGGAATTTCCTGCGGACTTGATAAGGTTCTAACTGATCAAAATATCCTTTCTAAAATAAACTAAAGCAATAGTTTCCCCAGTACAAGAAGGACATTGAGCTTCTAGAGAGGGTCCAGCCAAGAGGCCATGAAGAGTAAGGGACTGGAGCATTTGTCATATGAGGAAAAACTAAGCGAGTTGGGCCTGTTTAGTCTGGAGAAGAGAAGGCTGAGGGGAGATTTGATCAACATGTTCACGTACCTGAGAGGTGACTGTAGGAAGGACGGGGCCAGGCTCTTCTTCATGGTGGCTGGTGACAGAACAAAGGGTAACGGATGTAAGCTGAAACACAGGCAGTTCCACCTCCCTGTGAGGAAGAACTTCTTTCCTGTGAGGGTGACAGAGCCCTGGCACAGGCTG